>CM063593.1:9068370-9196942 GCA_032356905.1 Salix exigua | reverse complement strand
AGTTTAAACAAAATAAAAGTGATGCACTGCACTGCTTATGTAACACGTCAATAATAACTTGGGGGATAGCTGATGGTGATGAGTGGCTCACCTATCGATGCTGTTAGGTAGAGGAGGCCGATATGGTTCTTCGTGTGGTGGCTGCGTCATAAATGGTGGTCTATGATGGTCGAAGGTAGTATTGAAAGGTTGTTGTTGTTGCTGATGCAGTTGCTACCGCTACTTTATGTCAGAGTTGTGGGAGAAGATTGCACTGCTGAAGGTTCTTCTGGTGAAAAGGAGAGGTTGAAGGTGCCAAAGGAGGAGCTGTTGTTGCTCCCTGGTGACTACAACTATTCGTTGGAAGAGAGAGAGGGTTACTAGGGTGGTTGGTGGTTATGCTACAATTTTTTTTACGTTGTGCCATCATCTTCTTCATCTGTTATGTATTGTTTTTGCCACATAGTTAAATGAAACGCAGACAAAAGTTTCAAATTTCTACTTCTTGTTAACAGTGGTTCAATACTGTTTTTGGTGGGTCCCATGACAATTTAAATTGCGGTAAAACCTTTACCTAACGAGTGCAAACAACGTTTTTTTAAAACACAGCTTGCACCGCAATACCAAACGGCCACAAAACTATGGTCCAAAAATTTAGCCAAACGGTTTAGCTCTACGGTGAGTCTCAACCACAAAAGCTACTGCATAGCCAAAATTCACTAAGTTGAAAAATAATTTATTAATATTTTAAGTTTTTTTAAGTTTATTAAGAATAGAGATCAAATCTGAAAAATAAAAATATTAAAAATGATGAAATTTAAAAAAATATATTTTTAAAAATATGGATAAAAATAATATGATAAAATTAAAATGATAAAAAAGTTGAAACATGATAAAATTATCTTTTTATTATTGCTTAAATTATTTGAAATAAAGTAATTAAAAATAAAAAGAATAAGAACTAATCTTATAGATATATAAAATTCCAATTAAGAAAAGTATAAGAAAAAAGAATATAACAATCAAAATAATGAGGACCAAAAAGATATAAAAATCAATTCAAATCAAATTCTAAGAAGACATGGCTCAAAACAAAATATATAACAAACAAGATATTGAAGATCAAATTTGATATAATCAATCAACCGCATAATATTTTTTACTTTTTCTTACAATTTTTCAAAAAATGTACTTGACCTGAAATAAAAAGAAAATACGTAATTGGTAACCAAATAAAAATAAATTAAATATTAAGTATCATTTTTCATGGACAAACGTTTTTGATGATATATAAATATTAAAAAATATGTATAAAGCTAAAAGACGTGGGGAGAACATTGTTGTCTCGCACTTATTAGCACCATCAATTACAATAATAATCCATAATGTTTTTCTTGCATTTTGACCCTTGTTTTCCTATGGTTAATGGTTTTTTAGTCCTTAAATAATGTATTTATGAAAATTTAAAGTTGATAATTTATTTTATTTTATTTTTTATATGGTTATTGTGATATCAAAGAAATACCCTTGTATCGGGTAGATAAAAAAATATATCCCAGCATCTCAATATGGTTTGTTTAGTTTTTTTAAAAAATATTTCTTTAAAAATCAGGTTATTAATTTTTGTTGAGTCAAATACCCATTATAAGTTTGATAAGGTAACCTTGGTTGTCCAGATTTATAGGTTTAGTGAGATATTTTTTTTTCTTCTAGTTGAACTCAATTTGATGATCTTGTATTTTTCTATTTATCATATAGTTTAAAAATATATTAATTTGAAAAAAAAAACATGTTATTCAGTTCAGAAAATTTCATAGGCATGTTTGACAAGTTTAACTTTTCTTTTTATCTCTTTTATTTTTAAATTTAGTTTTTTTTAGATTTCATCCTTGGATACTAGACTGATTAAGAGTCAACTTTTATAATTTATTTTGTTATTTTTTTTATAAGGTCATTATATTCTTAAAAAAAATTTCAAAATTAGTTTGACGCTCGATTTTGTGATTATTTAATTTTGTTATCCTATTGTTAAATAAATAATAATTTATTAAAAAAGAAGTTATTAATCCCAATAAAGTTAAAAATTGAGTTTGCAGGTTTGACATGTTGATCTTGCTTACATGATGCACGTGTTTAGTGAGTATACACATGAAACCTAATATTGTTTTTCTTTGTTTTTGGTCTTTTAATTTTTGTAATATTTTTTAATTTTACCTTTATTCAATATTGGATTGGTTTGAAAATAAAATTCATATTTTATTTTAATTTTAATTTTTATAGGGTTGTAATGATCTTAAATAAATATCTTAATAAGATTGATGCTCAATTTTGCAAGCATCTATTTTTATCACACATACAAAAGTAATTTACAAAAATAACAAATTCATTAAACTCATTGAAATTCACAATCTAGATCACAAAGTGAACAACGTCGATCCAACCTCACATTGTCTCAATGATAAAAAAAATATATATTTTAAAAGTCATGTATGTTTTTACTGGTCACACAAATTATCTTTAGACTCATTAACTTAAATGATTAATTTTGTATCAACTCCCATAAAATTAAAACTTGAATAAAACAAGAAATTAAGTTTTCAAATTTCAAAATTAAAATGCTTGGTTGGACTCCTAAAAATGTGATGTTATGGTGCACGGCTGCTGCAGTGTTCCTCCCGGTGTTATCAGGTTAAAAGTCAGCCACCTATGAGGCATAATGGACTTTCTATTTTAATAATTACCATTAGGAGAAATTTATTGCTGAATTCCAACAGCATGCATTGTTTTGGGCCTCTATCGGAAGTTGTGAGCGACAAGTGGGTTTTGATACGATTTTTTATTTGTTATTGCGAAGATGGTGAGATAAAAATGAGAATGAAAATTATTATTTCTTTTTAACTTAAATTCATTAGAATTAATCATCATATGAAGTATATGTGTTATTAAATGATGTTAAATCCCCTTGCAACCCGTTATTATTATTATTATTATTATTATTATTATTATTACTACTACTTTCAAGATCTTACTGTCAAAAAATAAATTTTGCAAATCCTTATAACTCTAATTAATCTTACAATAACCTATGAAAAACATCATTTTACCTGAAAATCAATTCAACGGCGGATTTGGTTGCAGAAGACAAAGATATCATCGCACTGTTTCACTCCACAGCACGAAGATATCTGCTTGTGAGACACCACTGACAGCTAGCACAAATGGTCAGACCACAAGACATCACAGAAATGGATCCCGATGGAAAATTTCAAAGGCAGCCTCAATGTGGAAAAACAGTTCTCTCTATCGACAGAGTAAAACATCCAATTATTGCCATGGTTAGTTGATCATCCCCACAGGTTCCTGACCATGGAAACTAGTTTCTTGAGTTTCATCCGAGGAATGGAAGGGAAGGCACAGAAAGGTCTGGTTTCTATCTCTGATTTTCAGCAAGCGAAGTAGTTTGCGAGTGGACGTCTTCGAACTCTAATCTGGCCAATGATTTTGCAATCAGCATCAGAAAATGACACGAACCACTGCATATATACTTGTATATATGAGCCATGTGCAGGCTGAGTGATGGATCTTCGGGCGAGACGCAGAAAGAATGTCATGTAAATTGATGGGAGCGGCCGGCAGCTTCCATACCAAACGAGTGATCTTATCTAGCATGTTTATTGGGGAATCTTTTCATTTGGGACCGACAACTACGAGTGATGTATCCTCGTTTGGATTGATATGATCAATCAAGCACTGATTAGGGGAATCGATCCCAAGATTTCTGTTGGGCATGTCTCTCTCAGAACCTCCCTGCATCGCAGTCCGCCACTTCAGCACAGTATAATTCAAGATGCAGAAATTGATTGTTGTCATGACTAGAGAGGGAACGCCGCCAGCCTGTGGCCCCGACAGTTGTTTTTCAAAGGAACTAATAACCTGGACCACATGATCAACATAACCTTAAAAAACCTATCTAGAAACTTTGAATCTGCCTACAAAAAATGGTAACCAGGAGGAAAAGGAAAAAGAAAAGAAAAGGGAGAAGAAAAACCTTGGTTAAATTCTTGTTTGAAGATTTGAAACTTGGAAGGTATAAATCTATAAAATTTGAAAGTGGGGTTCATGGGGGATGTTTGGTTGATTTCTTTCATTTCAATGCAATGTCCGAGATATGCTGACATGTAAATAATTGCCCCAATGTATTATGTTCAATTGCTTGTTTGGTTTAAAATCTATTAGAAGTGTTTGTAAAATGTTAATGTGCTTTGTTTTGCCAAATACATGGGTCCAAGTTTTTGACCTTTGTTTTAGTTCCATGAGAAGTTAAAATGTTGGTTTTGAACCCAAATTGGATAAGTATGATTATTGTGAATGTTTTTTTAGTAGTTTTGAGTGTTCATCCGGAAAACATTATCTTGAGTGTTAGTTTTTTTTTTGCAAATTCATAATAATATAGGGTTTTCATGTATCAATAACATGTTTTTATGATTTTTAACCTTATAGTTTCATTTTAAATCAATCTCATTTATGATAAAATCATGATTTTTAAGTAATAATCAAAGAAGATGGACCGTTGATTCTTGATTTGTGCTTGATTGAGAACATGACCGTGTCTTTTCCTGGTTGAAAACTAGTCTAGTTTGAAATTCATGTTATTGGGATTATTGATGAATGTCCTCATGGTATTCATTTTTCATGTGTTTGATCTATTTTGTTTGAAAGTTTTTAAGTTTTTGTTAATATTAACTAGTTTTGGTTTTCTTTTCTGGTTTGTTTCTAATTCAATATGGTTAGGTCAACTTGATCGAGTATAGTAAGGTAAACCCTATTAAGTGATTAGTTGAGTTAACCTGACCGAGGTTAGAATTTGACCTATGGTTAAGAACCTATTTGCTTATCTTTTATTTTTGTTAAACATTTCTTGACTTAGAAGTGTGTTTAACAAATACCCATTAAACTTGTTTTGTAATAGAAATATTAGATATATAAGAATATGTTTTATTGGTGTTGCATACGACCAAATATCTCATAACAAATATAAAAAAAATCATATTTTTACTAAAAATAAAATATTATGTGTTTTAGTTCTTTTTTAGAATATTAAAAAAGAATGTTTTGTATGAATTTTGGATTTAATAACTAGTTTATTGAATTCATGATGATTTGACTAATATTTCAATAATCCATAATTTCGTTTTAATTCATGGGAATTCGAGGTAAATACTCTAGTATAAATATCAAATCTATAAGTAGGCTAATATTAAAATATAAGTAATTGACTAAGAAATTTCAAGAGTTATCTTAAATATTAACGTATTTTAATCGAGAGTTTTTTTTAATCATCATGTTTGAGTCATAGAAAACCCATTTGCCTTTCAAGATAGGCTAATCCTATCATGACACTTATATGGATCTCTTCAAATAAAAAATTGTTTGGGCACATGATTCTATAATAAATTTAAAAAAATCAAATTTATTTATATAAATAAAAGCCTAGCACAACTCACGGGCAAGTTCACTAGTTTACCCTAAGGCATAGGTAAAAGACTGCCGGTAAGAACCCATAAAAATTATTTAATCCACTTTTGTTTCTCAGGAGCATTAATATTTATCTAGTTATAACCAATCATTTATCTCTTGAATCTTTGATGAAATGAGTGTTTTGAGTTTCTAACAAACCTTACCAAAAATGATCTCATTTCTGGCGTTGCAACAATCCTATAAATAGTCTCATTCTAAGATCACAACTAATTATAAAAAAACCTAAAAGAGATCAGACATTCATTGTAGCACCAGACTCAGTGCACTGTGGACTCGTCATTTGTTGTCTATGCGTCGCGCGAGTTCATCCACTTTTTTTTTTCTTCCATGTGATGAACAATGTTTTAACAGTTTTGCCCTCGATAATAGGACAAAAAATGGTTCCGGATGAGGGTCACGGATGTAATTGCGTTTGTACGGACTAGATCAGTCCGATCCGATCCCCCGTAGCCTTTTTTTTAATATTTTTTAAATGGCTAAATATGAATATAGCCTTTAATAAGACAAAATAGATGAATTAGGAACAAGGCTATCCCGGTAATTGACCATACTTTTTTTTTGTTTGAAATACTGTCGGCTCGTGCGGGACACACGACCGACAATATTCCACCTCACGCCCTGTTCAGAGGGCGCGTGAGGGATGATAGGGTGGCCGGAAATGGTCTTCTGGCATTGCATTTGGTTCTCCGCCACGTGGTCTTCCTCCCGGTACGGTTCATTTTGTCACACGGTGGCCGGTTAAAACCGGTTGCACCGTTTCTCTCTCTCCTGCATGTAAAAGTGCAGAAGAGACCCCGGTTTTGGTGACTTTCCACTTCGGTCTCTTGACTTTTAATTTTGTATATGGTCCTGATTTTTGCTATATAAGTTTTGATTTCATTTGATTGGGCCTTCGATTGCAATTAATTAAATGTTCATTATCCACTTCGATCCTCCTTTTAATTTCCGAATTGGGTGTAAAAAGCTTAATATATTCGGTATGTAAGTTTCAATTTGTGCAACTTTGTCCTTTAATTTAAAATGATAATAAATGTGATTTTTATTTCAGCTCTTAAACTTTTAATTTTTGATTTTAATCCTTTTATATTTGATTTTGATTTCAACCCTTATATTTTTATTTTTTTATATATCTAGAATAATCCCTACTTTTGTCCATATATATATATATATAAGTTTGTTTAACACAGTAATAATAATAATAATAATAATAATAATAATAATTTAATTGTTTTCCTTACTTACTCTTTTGTTAATATTTTTTGTGTTTTTTTCTCCGAATGATTTGATAATTTTATCGTTTTGACAATAATAGCAATGATAATTTTTATTTTTATATTTTTTTTATCTTTTGTTAAAGTTTCTATCATGTTTTTTACTCTTTCATTTATTTTTGTTTATTTCATTATTAACATAATAATAATAATAATAATAATAATAATAATAATAATAATAATAATAATAATAATTTAATTGTTTCTCTTGCTTACTCTTTTGTTAATGTTTTTGAGTGTTTTTTTTAAATAATTTGATAATTTTTATTGTTTTAATAGTAATCACAATAATAATTTTAGATTTTAAGACTTTGATTTTGCTATTGTTATAATAGGGTGTGTTGAGCTATTTTATTATATTAGATTTCACATATATAAATATTATATTTTAATTTTGATCCAGCAAATCCTATAAAAATTGTTTAATCAACCTGCAATGTAGAGCATATATTGTTTTTTAAATTTTCAAATTAAATGATTTTTTTCAGATAATAATTTTTATTTTTTGTTTTATCATCTATTATATTTTTTATTTGCTCTATCTTTTAGTTTTTATTGTTTTTTTATATTTTCAAGCTAGATTAATTTTTTTTTGCTAGATAATTTTAATTTTATTTTTTTGTTTCATCTTTTGTTAAAGTTATTAGGACTTTTTTGTCTTTCATTTATTTCTGGTTTTTTATTCATTATTAACACAATAATAATAATAATAATAATAATAATAATAATAATAATAAATTTAATTATTTTTCTTGCTTACTCTTTTGTTAATATTTTTGAGTGTTTTTTCTCTTAGGGTAATTTGATAATTTTAATTGTTTTGGCAGTAATAGCAATGATAATTTTAGATGTTAAAACTTCGATTTTTCTATTTTTATAATAGGGCGTGGTAATCTATTTTATTATATTATATTTCACATATATAGATATTATATTTTAATTTTGGACTAAGAAATTCTATTAATTTCTTCAATCCCAACTATCATAAAAATTGTTTGCTCAGCCCAAAACGTAGTACGGTCAATATTTTTAATTTTCAAGTCAAATGATTTTTTTTTGTATTGATTTTTTTATCATTTATTTTATTTTTTTATTTTCTCTTTTGTTAATGTTTTTAGACTTCTTTTAGTCTTTGATCTAATTTTGTTTTTTTGGTTACTCTGCAATAATAATATTAATATTAAGAATAATAATAATAATAATTTGAGTTATTGTTATTACTTGCTTTTTTTTCTTCTTTTGAGGTATTTTAATAATTGTTATTGTTTTGATAATAATACTGACGATAATTTTAGAAGTTAATACTTCGATGTTAATGTTGTTATGACATGTTATTTTAATTTGTTTTATTATATCAACCTTTATATATAAAAATATTATATTTTAATATATAAAAATATTATATTCTAATTTATAAAAATTATTTAGTCGAAATGCTAGTTTCTATACTATACGGCAGCTAACACAGGGCCGGGCCAGCATTTCAGTTTGAGTTGAAATAAATCTGATATATCAGAGTTACTTCCTGCAATGACCATGTATTATTACATCAACTCATAATTTACCCTAATATATAAACAGAAGCCAGAGAATTTTACATCACACAACATTATCTCTGTCAAGATTTCCCTCCCCGCCACACACCTCAACGAAACAGCTCTTCCAGACTGGTCGTGGATATCTAGGGCAATGATACCTTGTGTTTCAGCATGTTCAGGCTTTCTGCTAGCCTGTTTGCTTGCCTTTACGCTTCAAATCTTCTACTTCTCACCTTTATCTCCGGACTTGCTTGAATTGCCTCCAGCTTCAGCTCTTCCCGCAAACAGGCACTTACAGGCAAACAGTTGAACATGATTGTTTCTCTGACCTGCGATAACTCCATGCTTTCCACTAATGGCGCACGCACTGATTCTTCTTTATTTTTTGTTTTTATTTTTCCCTGTAGGAAGTGGCTAAACTTGGAGAAGGATTTCTAGATGGCCCAGAGGATATTGTCTTTGATAGAGATGGTGTCCTGTACACAGCTGTTAGAGATGGATGGATCAAAAGAATGCATAAGAATGGATCCTGGGAGAATTGGAAGAAGATAGACAGTGATAGTTTACTTGGGATTGCAACTTCCAGGGAAGGAGGTCTTATAGTTTGTGATGCTGAAAAGGTAAGATAATTCAAAAACTAGCACTTGCAGCTGAGACTTGGTGATGGCAAGGAAGATGAACAGAAACAAAACAGAAGAGCCCCAGAAACCTGAATGTGAAATAAATTATGGTTGGCTAACAAAGCAAATTTAATGGTGAGGACAGTAACATCAGCCAGATAGTCGCACTAATTATGGAATTGATATGATTTCAGGGTTTGCTCAAGGTTAGTGAAGATGGAGTGGTGGTTCTTGCGACGCATATTAATGACGGGTCCAAAATCAGGTAATATTTAGAATCCAATTCCATGATGCACCCCTTCTTTTTCCCCCTTGAGAAACACATTTACAAATCATGCCAGCGAGTTTGTGGGGGTAAATCCTTCACTCCTTGACCATTTTTTAGGCCATCGAAGGACAAGGTGACAGGCGGGCCTTCGATTGAACATCAAAATAGAAAATCTTCTGAAAGGACTTGGTTAATTTCTATACCAAGACCTACAGAGAAGATTATTTTGTACACTCTAAAGGAATCCACACAATCAATACTGATCAATGTATTAGCGCAGAAAGGAAAGCAGATAATTACAATAAAGTAGAGTGAAGAAATGGTACTGGGATTTGGACCTTCTCACGTCTCAAATGAACATCAACTTCAACATGCTTAGTGCGAGCATCAAACACTGGGTATGAAACAAGAGAGATAGCCCCAAGATTATCTCAATATGTAATAGGAGGAAAAGATAACGAGACACGTAAATCTTTCAAAGCCATTCAAATCTGGTGAACTCCAGCTTCGGTCTGGAAACAACATGCTGCTTATTAGCACACCAAGAAACCAAACAAAAGCCAATAAAGACTCCATAGCCTGTAGTAGATCTGCGATCATCAGGATTGTTTGCCCAAACAAAGTCTGGAAAAGCACATGACTTTGACAGGTTCATTATAGCTTTCCAACAATAATAGTTATGGTCATTGGCATTTGTGTCCAATGGTAAATTTCTCATTGCAATTAAAATAGAGTCCTTGTGTATGCCATCTTTGCATTTCATTCCACATCAGTCTTTTCATCGGAACCGATGGAGTTAATTTTGGTGGGGAAGAGCTAATGATGCTTGATTTAATAGTATTGGTCGCGTGAATATCCTTCGTTGTATTTTATGTCCATCCTTCATTCTAGCTAAACTAATAGCCTCTTCAAGGCTCGTGGTCTGAACATCCGAATAACATCATAAATGTATGCTTTATGTCCTCCTATAAACGTGCCCGCCATTGCCTTCCAAGTCTATATCATGAACTCGATTGCCCAACTTCTCAAACTCCTTATGATAGTTCCTTAAGGAACCCATTTGTCGGAACTTTGATAATGCTTCATCAAAATCCTCAAATTTTATTAAGTAAAGGAAAGCCGATAATTACAGTAAAATAGAATGAAGAAATGATGGGATTTGCTGCTATTTGTCGTGCTGATTTACTGCTGCATTAACAAAAATATGATGATCATATGAGCATTTATAACAACATGTGCAAGCATTGCTCTTTCTTTCGATGGGAACGTTGAATATTAAGGAAATCTTATTTTGGACTTGGGATGTATGGGCACTCTAAACCTCAGCAATTATATTTATAATATAGAGGAGCCAGCATTGATAATATATTTCAATCAGGTTTGCAGACGAGGTCATTGAATCATCGGATGGGAGTCTTTATTTTAGTGCTGCAAGCACCAAATTTGGATTCCACGACTGGTACTTGGACGTTCTGGAGGCAAAACCTCACGGGCAGCTGCTCAAGTATGATCCATCATCGAACGAGACATCGATTTTGCTTGATGGTTTGTGCTTCCCTAATGGTGTTGCTCTCTCAAGAGAGGAAGATTATCTGGTCTTCTGCGAGTCCTGGAAGTAAGTACATTCGTGCCAACACTCTGCTTTATAACCCCTCTGTGCGACGCTTTGGATATCAACGATTAGATTTGCACCTTTTAGCTTGTAAAAAAAACACCCGCATCTTTCTGCTGGCTCAGATTCCGGTGCCGGAAATACTGGCTGAAGGGAACGGATAAAGGGAAAACAGAAATTTTTATCGACAACCTTCCCGGTGGTCCCGATAACATCTATCTGGCTCCGGATGGCTCTTTCTGGATTGCTTTACTGCAGGTACTTCTAGTGATTTGAAACTCTTTATGAGTTTATGTTATTTTGTTTTTTGGAGAAGAAAGATCCTGAATGAATTGCCTATAATGACCTTCTCAGCAAACTTGACAAAAATAAAGAATACTATTTTCCACCACAGGTGGTGGCTAACGGGCTGGAGTTTGTGCACACGTCAAAGCCATCCAAACACTTGATCGCATCCTTTCCAAAGTTGGTAAACCTAGTCAGTGGTGCCCACAGGAAAGCAACGGTGGTAAACGTGGCAGCTGATGGCAAGATTACCAGGAAGCTTGACGATCCTGATGGCAAAGTGATGTCCTTTGTTACAACAGCTTTCGAGTTCGAGGATCACCTGTACTTGGGAACACTGAATAACAACTTCATTGGAAAGTTGAAATTGAATCCGACAAATTCCTGAGCTTCATCAGACAATCAGACGTGAAAGAACAAGTACGGAACATGGGATCGTAGAAGACTCCTAAAACAAGCTATTACACTTGGTGGTTGTTTAGACTAGAACCCAGATTATTTACTACATGCTGGCTTCCTAGTCTTCCGCTTTTCTAGATCCACGGAACTATATGATATGATCCGGCAAGAAAACATCAGCGGCACCTATTATCTACCGGCAAAATTCTTATTGATCCGATAACAAGGGAGCTTTCTCCAGTGCACCGAGCAATCCAGATTTCTAGCAAGAACCCTAATGAAGACATCTAGCTCATCATCATTTCTTGGAAAACCAGCAGACAGAAAGACAGATAACTGCAGTAACGGCAATATTTGTAACATGATTTGGCAGTTTAACAAATTTTTTGGGGCGGGAATATAATCCAGAAAAATTATCTTGCTTCTTTTTTCCCCCTATCAAACTACATGATTAATCAAGCAAGTTTTGATGACTTCTAATGATTGCACGATACTTTCCCCAACTGGCTCAGGTATCCCTCAAAATCAGTCACGTTCAGTTATGGAGGTTAAATGTTCATCGATTTCCTCAGTGGACAGCACTCTAAAAAAACGATTGTCTGTTCTCACAACTCCCACCTGCAAAATTGAACACTAACTGTTAGAAACCATTTTAGTTGTACAAAGTAAATTCCATTAGAAAGCATTTTCATGTCCATACCGTAATGGTCTGCAAATTTAGCAGACAGTACATAAAGGGGCATCTCATGAGCAAGTGAAAAAAATAAATAAACAAGAACATGCACCAAGATTCTGAATTCTACTGGAAACATAACACCGACAGTTGAATGTAATAAAAACAAACAGGCTAATACTACTAGTCTAGTATCGGCAACTGATGAATGTAATAAAGGGAGTCGTCAAACCTCTATCTCAGTAGCTTTGAAATCCTCTTGAAGAACAGATTGAAGAACAGAAATAGCAGTCTGCATGATACAAGCAAGATGCTGTTTTAGGACCGTCACATATAGAATGTTGGGAATAAACATAAAACAGAATAATCCGAAAGCACCTTCTTCGCACCAATTTGTTTAATAATCCAACAAAAACCAAAAGAATTTAACCTCTTGAATTATTTTCTACTACCATATACACAGAATCTTCTCAGAGCCCCAGAAAACAAACAATCCAAATAAAAATAATTTGAACTCCTGTAAAGTCATACCCTTGAAATTCTTTTAACACCATGAGGACAAATGAAAAGTTCTAGCTTTCGCATATTATATGGCCCAAATATTCTATGCAGATTGAACTACCTCCCAATCAAGAATAGGAAAATAAGCGCACTTAAATAGTTGATAAGCACAGAGCATATTTCACTTCTGCAAATAATAGTAGATGGCCAATAAAAAGATTATAAATATATACATATAAAAGCCCAGCATGTCCTTATCAGGATTAGGACATGTACCTGCACGGTTTCCTCATATGAGAGAGCAGGGTCATTTTTCATTTTCTTTTCCAGGAAATTGATAGCCTCTTGTTCTTTCAATCCAGAACTTGTAGCCTGCAACATGAGCATAAAATTATGTTCCTTGGGCAAAATGCTTTGTTAGAATTGTGCATGATGCAAAGTTAAAATAAAGTGATCGATAAATTTTCCCTTACTTAAGAAAAATCCCTTTACACTATCTAGTGAATATATTATAGAAACAAGTAGATATATCTACCTGCCCATTAGCTGCAAGATCTAGTAAACATACCTAGAAGGCAAATTAACTGACGAACAAATATTTGCAGCAGACTGGGTTGCAGGGAGTGTTCCTGCAGCCCATATGTCTACTTCATTTGCAGGTTCAAAACTACAACCATGAAATAATTAGATGACTTCTTAATTTATATTTCCTACCCTTCTTTGAAACAATTGGAATTGTTGCATCTTTTTGACTTGCAGAACTTCGCATAATGAAATTCAACTCAAGCTGGTCCCTAGTTCTCTACAGTTGTACTTTTCTTTGTTTGCCAGCACCTTTTACTAACTTTAACATCAATTCAATTTTCTACGACCAGTGATGAAATGGTACTTTTCATTGTTTGCCAGTACATTTCCCAAATTTTAACAGTTATTCAGTTTTCTTATACCTATGATAAACTAAATGTAACTTTTGATAATAAAAAAATTATAGCCTAGCAAAATCTCTATCAAAAAAGTTGTTGACATGAGACGAATGTTAGTCAATGAAAGGGCAATAGCAGCTACATAAGAAGTATGATTTAGCTCCCAAATGCAACCTAAAATCACCGAGTACTAAAATTCAGAGGAGCATATACATGGAGATTTGCAAGTTCAATAATTGGTGAGGTTGATCTACAAGCTGTTTTATAACAGGACAATCAGAGAATACTACACTGTTGTAAATCCTTAGAGATAATATTGTTAAGTACTCTATTTACATGGATATTGCAGATGAGGGAGGAAGGAACTCAGCAGGTGTTTGTAAGGGAAAAATCAGTAGCAACAAATTAAGAGGGTATATCAGGAATTGAGCTTGAGAGCTTAATAAGGGAATCTAGATATGTGATTTTAAACCTTTGAGAGGAAGGCAAACACAGGCAGCAGCAGTTTCCTGCTGACAGGCCTGGGGCTAAACAATAAATAACAATGTTTGCCAAATTTAAAGGACTGCTAGAAGAGCACAGGAGATCACCAAAAAAAGGCAAAAGCCACTTTCAAGTGAATTCAAAAGCACACTCCTTAAATTATCAGATTTATTCATCCTAAGGATAAAGCTCATGTATGTCCTTAAAGAGTCATATACCTCAGATTCATCGTAGTTTTTTTTCTTATATGATCATGGGAATCACAGGTGTACTTGCTAAGCAATAGCAAAACAACATACTTAGCATAAGGCTTACAAAAATGTAATGCATTGTGAAAAGAACTTTGCGGAATACCTTGTGACCAAAGAAATGACCAGCTGGATCACACTTGTAAAGTTGAGGCCCATTCTCTTCATCAATACCCAAAACCATAGCAACTTCACAGAAAAATCACATAAAAGATGTCAAGATAAAGGAAAATAAGAATAAGACCAACAGGAGCAATTAGAAGGTGTAAATGTCCACTGCAAGCACTCAGATACACCTTAAGAAAATGCACCGCATCTAAATGTAATAATCTTAAGAGCTACAACGGAAAAAAATAAGAATAGAAGCCATACCAACTCCAAGAGGTCTCATGTATGCATGCTGAGTATACACTTGTGATTTGTCCGCAATCCTATATATGCAACAAAAATATCATTGCACAAGAAATTATAAGTTGCGGTAAAGCAAGGAAAACAATCCATTCAATTATTGATAAAAAAAATTCAGAGTTCAAGATTATAAGGATGGAAAAGAAGTACGATTAGAGAAGATAGCATCAGTTAATTCATAGAACAGGTTCATAGAATAGGTTATTTTGCATCTGACCATCTTCCCTCAAAGATATTGGAGAATGGGCATAGATAAGAAAAGGTTAATATGGTGCGATAGAAGGCAGTTAAAATTCAAATTTTACAAATAAGAGCATGAACAGTTTAAAAGCAAGCTTGACTTTCTTAAAAGGAGCTGTTTTGAACAGCACTAGTAACAATCCAAACAAAAAAAGGACGCATCCCACATATGGAACACATCCTGGCATTAAACATAATCAAATAGCTGAGCTTTCCACAACCACAATATGATCAATGAATCACCTACCATCTAGCTAAGGCATCCACAGGCATTTCATATCCATATCTGAACCTAAATTCAGCCGCTTCATTCCTTGCTTGTTGTACTAGATTCCTTGAATCAGCTGAAAAATGGACAAAAAAACATTATCAGTGGTGTAACTGGAATTTCAAGTTCCAAGCTTAGTACATGAAGGTACCAAACAATAATAGCAATAGTCAAATCAAATTCATAGATAAACAAACGGCTCTATTTGTGCCTCCAGATTCATTACAGCAGAAGGAATTGAGAGAGTGTCAACTAATTTAAAGCAAACCTGTCATGCCGGTGGCAAGTAGTCCAAGGTACTTGGTAATAGGGAAAAGGTGAGTAACACTAGTCTGATCCAAAAGCTTGTCCTGCTCATTCATTATCACCAAAAGCAAAATTATTTACCTCACGCTATATTCCAGGTACGAAATGAAAAACAAAACCCTAGATCAAGAAGGCGATTAATCAACTAATTAAGAGATGATTAATGCAATGCAGTCAAATTAAGAAAAAAATAATCATATTTAAAAATTTGAAAAAAAAGTCACTCACCGGAACCTTCTTTTGAGTGACGACACAGACAGAATCCTTGCCGCGAACTCCAATGGAAGTTATCGCGGCAGCCTTCACTGCCTTGAACGCATACTCTGCAACCACAAATTCAATTAAATTAATTTAAAAATACTTTCCGGTGGGAGAAATAAAAAAAATAAGACAGGGAGAGAGAGGAGAGTAAAATTACACTACATACCAACTTGAAAGAGGCGGCCTTCAGGGGAGAATATGGTGATATGGCGATCGTATCCGCCTCCACTTCCTCTGCTCATTCTTATTGAGATTCTTCGTATAGAGAAGAGATCTGGTGTTTAGAGTTTCAGTAGCCCAACAAAGCTTTCAACAAAACAGTTTTCTCTTGTATTTGATGAATGCGTGCCTCGCTGAACAAGAAACCTTTTTCTATTTTATTTTATTTTTCTCATAGTTTTAGTTTTAGGGTTAACGTCAGACTAGTTCTCATTCTATTATTCCTTTCTCAATTACATCCCATACCAACCTATAGCTTTTGTACATTAGGTCCCGAAATTATACAAAATTCTAAATTATGTTCTTTATTATAAATAACACATTTTTTGACCAAAACAAAGAAAAACTTTATGATTATGAGATGTTTTGTGCATAGGTTGCAGAACCAATTCATAAAATGAGGATCATTTGATGATTTAATGTTTATTTTGGAGATTATTACAGGTTACACCATTATTTTAATTTATTATAATTTACCCCTGTGATCTCAAAAATTAAAAAAAATGGTGATTAGAGATTCAGACAAAGACATGAGCTAAGACAATTATGAGTTAATAGAATCAAATCCTAGGTGTTAGGAGTTTATGCTTGAACCCATCATGAATTTAAATGCATAATAGATTTTATTTGCTCAAGGTTTGGGTTAAAATAATCATGCTTATGACAAAGAGGGTTGAACTAAGACTAATTAACAATGAATTAAAAATAATAACAAAAAATATTGTCATAATATTTAATAACATGTTAAAAATTAAGCAAAAATTCACCAGGGGGTTAAAATTGACCTTCTAGAATAGTTGGGTATGGCCAAAAACTACAAGAACAATTCTAATTGGCATGGATGAACACACGCTAGTAAGGAGTAAAGGCGTATGAACTACAATATTAGATACGTTGCTTCTTTCTCCTCATTTTTACAATGGTGGTGAGCTTCAACCTTCGTTTTCTTCTCTCTATTCATTGTTGTTTATGCTACGCATGTTGCCATCATAGTTTGGTTGCTTCTGGATATGCTTTTGCCTGCTTGGAAGTGCAATTGCGGTGACTTTTGAAAGTATTTATTGTTTAGAAATGCATTAAAATGATATTTTTTTTTATTTCTTATAAATTATTTTTGATATCAGCACATCAAAATGATCTAAAAACATTATTTTTTTATTTTTAAAATAAAAAATAAAAATAAAAAATAAAAATAAAATTTTTTTAAATTTTTTCATAAACACTTTTTCCAATTACAATGCCAAACATGATGGACAAAGGTCAATCAGCTCTTCAAAGGTTCTCAATGGTGGTGGTGATTGACATTGATGATAGAGAGCAATGATTGAGGGGTTAACATTAGTTTTATTTATTTTTTTCTTCTAATTTCTCTCTTTTTATATACACACTGTTAGAATATATTCCTCTTTTCCCATACTATTACTATATATCTAAAGGAGCTCGGACAATTGTATTGTAGAGTAGACTTTTCCAATTTGTACTTCGCGGGAGTACATCTGCCTTTTGGTTTTTTTTTTTAAAATTTCGTTTTTTTTAAATCCTTATTTTGGGAAGTGTTGCTTTTCGTTTGTTTTGTTTTTTTTTTTGGATTTTTTTTCAATCCTAATTTTGGAAAATTACTCTGTAAAAGTTGTTTTCGTTTGTTTGTTTTTTTAACTAGGATATTAATGACAGCTTACGCGTATCACGATTAATCTCCGGATCTATTTTTTTCCTTTTTTTGTTTCCACTTCTACTTTTTTTTTTTCCCTTTTCTTGTTTCCACTAATATTTTTTCCCCATGACCGGGGTGTCCGGGTTAATTTATGCGCACAATGATTTTTTTTCTCATTACTGTTTAAAAAGGTGTTTTCCCCTTGCATTGTTTTTTTTAATAACCATGCTTTTTTTTAATAGTAATTTTCACAGTTCAATACTATTTGAAGAGGTGTTTTCTATTTTTTTATTTTAACCGGGCTTTTTATTTTCTTTTAAACCGGAGTATCCGTTGCAGCTTATGCAAGCTAATCTCTGAATCCTATATTATCATTAATCCTATTATTATTATTATTATTATTATTATTATTATTATTTTCCCTATTTTTATTCCCACTTTTTGTTTTCTAAATTTCGCTTTTTTAAAAAAACTTTTTTTCTAATTTTTTTCTTTTAAATCCTTATTTTGGAAAGTGTTGCTTGCTTTTTTTTTTTGGATTTTTTAAATCCTAATTTTAGAAAATTACTCTATAAAAGTTGTTTTTGTTTGTTTGTTTTTTAACTAGGATATTAATGACGACTTACACATATCATGATTAATCTTCGGATCTATTTTTTTCCTTTTTTTGTTTCCACTTCTACATTTTTTTTCCCTTTTTTGTTTCCACTTATATTTTTTTCCCATGACCGTGGTGTCCGGGTTAATTTATGCGTAGCATGATTTTTTTCTCATTCTTGTTTAAAAGGTGTTTTTCCCTTGCATTGTTTTTTTTAATAACCATGCTTTTTTTTATAGTGATTTTCACAGTTCAATACTGTTTGAAGAGGTGTTTTATGTTTTTTTTATTTTAACTAGGCTTTTTATTTTCTTTTAAACCGGAGTATCCGTTGCAGCTTATGCGCACCGACTAATCTCTGAATCCATTTATTATTATTATTATTATTATTATTATTATTATTATTATTATTA
Organism: Salix exigua; assembly: GCA_032356905.1. Lineage (NCBI taxonomy): Eukaryota > Viridiplantae > Streptophyta > Magnoliopsida > Malpighiales > Salicaceae > Salix > Salix exigua. The sequence continues at coordinate 9,178,237 of CM063593.1, read as the reverse complement.
TTATTATTATTTTCCCTATTTTTTATTACCACTTTTTTTTTCATGACCGGGATTTCTGGGTTAGTTAACGCGCATCATGATTTTTTTTACATTACTGTTTAAAAGATACTTTCGCCTTGCACTTTTTTTATAGTTGGGCATTTTTTGTTTGTCTGTTAAATAAACGAGGATCTTTTTTTAACATTTGTTTTCTGTTTTTTTCTCATTGAATAAATCCATTTTTTTATAACCAGGGTGTCCAGGTCAGTTTTGTTTTTTTAACCGGGCTTCTTTTGGATCCAGCTTTTCCCTTTTTTGTTTCCACTTATACAATTTTTTCCATGACCGAGTTTCCACTTATACAATTTTTTCCATGACCGGGGTGTTTGGATTAATTTAGGTCGATTTTTTTTCTCTCATTACTCTTTAAAAAAGTGCTCTCCTCTTGCATTTTTTTTTGTAACCGTGCTTCTTCTTCTTCTTTTTAATAGAAATTTCCACTGTTCAATACTGTTTGAAAATGTGTTTTTTGTTTTTTTATTTTAACCGAGCTTTTTATTTGTTTTTTCATACCGAAGTATCCGTTGCAGCTTATGCACACCGACTAATCTCTGGATCTATTTTTTCCCTATTTTTTATTACCACTTATACTTTTTTTTTCATGGTGTCTAGGTTAGTTTACACGCATCATAATATTTTTTTAAGAAAATATTACTGTTTAAGAAAATGCTTTCCCCTTGCCTTTTTTTTTAACCAGGTATTTTTTGTTTGTTTTTTAAATAAACAGAGACTTTCTTTAAAAAAAAACTATTTTCTTATAACCAAGATATCCAAGTTATTTTTTTTTTAAACCGGGCTTCTTTTGTTATGTTTTTTTTAACCAGGGTATCCGTGACAGCTTACGTGCACCGCAACTAATCTCCGGATCCATTTTTTTTACATTTTTCCCTGATTTTTTTCCCATTTATATATTTTTTTCCATGATCAGGGTGTCTCAGTCAATTTATGCGCACCACAATTTTTTTTCTCATTACTATTTGAAAATGGTGATTGTTTTTTAAACCGCCCTCCTGTTTGTTTTATAATGGGGTATCCCGGCTAGCTTACACATACCACGATTAATTTCTGGACCCACTTTTTTCATACATTTTTTCCCTGTTTTTTTCCACTTATATATTTTTTTGGTCTTTTTAATAATCAGAGTGTCCAGACCAGCTTACGAGCACTACAATTTTTTTTCCCACATATATATATTTTTTTATCTCTAGATCCACTTTGTTTTTTACATTTTTTCCTTTTTTCTCTCTCTCATTTATACTTTTTGTTTATAACTGTGGTGTTCGAGCCAGCTTACGTGCACCACAATTTTTTTTTCCATGTATACATTTTTCTTATAACTGGGGTGTCAAGGACAGTTTACGCACACCATTAATAATCCCCGGTGCCACTTTTTTTGAACATTTGTTTTCTGTTTTTTTTCTCATTTATAATTTTTTTTCTTCTATAACTGGGGTGTACAGATCAACTTACGGGGTACCACAACTATTATTTTATAGAATGGCTAAAGGAGATCACAATTTCAAACAGTAATGAATAATTATTTCAACGGTTTTCACTTTTCACTACTCTTTGAAAAAAAATTTCTTTTTCCACTATTATTAAGATTTGTTTTTAATATTTAAATATTAATTTGTGTTGGTCATCATTTTAAAAATAATGTTTGTTATTATTTTTCTTTTTGTATTTTTCAAGTTAATAATTTCTTTAAATATAATAATATTTAATTTTTGTTAATATTGTTAGATATGGAATTTTCTAATTATTATAGATAAAACATTCAAAATGATAATAATAATTATTTTTAAGTTTTATTTTCTTTTAAATATATCATAATAATTATATATTTTGATATTTATTGAATATTAGAGCTTTAATATATATTATCACTTTTATTGGAAAAAACCATTTTTAATAAATTTTATCACTTATAATTTTATTAATTTAATATTAAAATAACAAAATACAATACGTATAAAATCAATAAATTTTTAACATAGATCAAAAGCCCAGCAGCATTGCGTGAGCAAATTCGCTCGTTCATCTCGTATTTATAATACCTAAATTCGCTCGTTCATCTCCTATTTATAATACCTAATATCCATTTATTCCTTCTCTATATTCATATTTTCTCTTTATTTTATCTTATCCTTTCACATTCTCTAACATTTAACATCCTTTTCACCTATCTTGTTATCTTAAAATTGATAAAGTTTAGAAATGTTCATATTAATCTATAATTCCTTTATTATTACTATGGTTACTAAACTTTTTTTTTTCATTTTGTTCTTTTATTTTCTTTTGAAGATTTTAATATTTTTTTTTGAATATATAATATCAAAGTTATAACAAATGGTTCCTTCAACTATATTTGACCATCTTTAATTAGTTTCCTTTTCCTTTCAAAGATGACTTCGTAAAGGTAGGGAATAAATTATTATAGTTAACTCAAAACCCACCGGAAAAAAGCAAGAAATAAATAAATAAAATTTAATAGGAAGGAAAAACAAGAGTAGTACTTTCCTGTGAGATTCGCCTCGTACACTCGTCAACGGTTCAAAGTCGACACCGTACCATCCATCCTTCGTCCTCAAAAAGCCCACCTGCCCTTGCCTTTCTTTGACTATACTTTAATCTTATTGGCAACAAAACAAATCTCACGACCAGGTATTAATTTATTGAATTGATTTTGTATTTTCGTTTAATCTTATTATGATATAGCTTAAATCTTATTTCCATGGTGATTATCAGTTCATAGCATAGGGTTTTCATCAGTTAGTACTGTCTTTTTAATTCATTAAATTGAATTTGTATTTCGTTTAATCTTATTATATATACCTTGATGTTTGATTGATAGATTTGCAATCTGTTCTTGAGACGAGCTACTTCTTGAGTGTTTGCTGTTTGGTCTTCAACTAAGATTGTCAAGATTGCTCCCAAGAACCTGAAATTTGGGTCTTCGTTCAGTTATTATTGTTAAATCTTGTCTTTGAACGTCGCATGTAGGAGGATAGGATGAGAGCAGGGTTTTCAATGTTCAAGAGTACAGCATTCTCTCTTCTACTCATTGTTCTTGTGTGTGCAACTGTGCTTGTATGGGCATGGCAGAGAACTCCGCTTCTAACCGCCTTCCTCCCGCCTAATAGTCTTCTACAACTTTCGCCAGGTATGCTTCGGTTTATGGGAAGATTGATTGCTTTGTTTTTCTAATTCTAATGGGCATTCCATTTTGTTACTCGTGATAGATCTTCCTAACAAGTATATTGTTATTACTAACTTTATCTTGCTGGGTTCTCTCTTGAATTTTATGGGGATTTTTGAGTGTTTGACTATATATTAGCATGCCAGGATTTATGATGAAAATGTTGTATTAAAGATGTTTTCTTAAACAGAAGCTAAAGACAAGCAGCCAGTCCTGACAGTAGGAAGAAATGGCACTGCAGAAACTTCTCCAGGTTTGGTAGAAGTAGAAGCGAGGCCTGACCAGAAAATAGAAACAAATCTGAAAACAGATGTGCAAATTACAGAGTTTGCACCACCAGAGCTTTCTGAAAACACAAGCTCTTCCACAGGGAAGAACCAATATAATGAGAATATCACGATGCATATGGATGATCAAGGTAATATATGCATGTATACAATTGCTTCCTACATGCTGTGTTCTAACTTAAATCAACCTACCATGAATACAATGTTAAATGTGCACTGCCAAAAATGGCATGTATGATCATCAGCATAGATCGTTGATGCAACTTTTACTAAGACATCGTGTTGAGTGCCATCAATGTCTTGTTGATTGGTTTTGAAGTCATTGATGCAGTTCACAAAAGAGATTTATTTGTCCTTTTCATGTTGTACTCTGTCAAGTTTCTAGCTGCACATTTTGGAAGTGATCCAAAATTCTTCACTGCATGATAGCAATATATTGAAAAAGGTATAAGAACACGTGTGCTGCTACTAATTCTGGGTTGTAACAACATACTCTCTGATGAATTGAAAATGATTGTTTGTATCCACATGGGTTCTGTGTGCTCTTTATAACTAATAAATTCACAACCATAAAATTGTTTGCAATTATTCTTGTGCTGTACTCTGCATTTAACATTCAATTTGGTTCCATGGTGAATTCATGGGAGGCTTTAGTGCCGATGCAGAGCTAATTTTGGCAAAACATTTTTTTGTTTGTTTTAATTTTTAAGTTGATTGTCTCTTAGATGTCTTAGTATGCAAATTACCAGTTGCCGATTCTCATCTCATCTTATCCTTACTCCAGGCTGTAACTATGGAAAAGGAAAATGGGTTTTAGATAATAGCCGGCCTTTATATTCTGGATTTCATTGTAATCCATGGCTGTCACAGATGTGGGCCTGCCGCTTGATGCAACGCAAGGATTTTGCCTATGAGAAACTACGGTGGCAACCAAAAAATTGTCAAATGGAAGATTTTGAAGAGTCCAAGTTCTTAGAAAGGTACTAATGCATTTTTCCCTCTCCAACTGTTTACTGTTCAGAAAACACCAACAAATTGATGAAGCTCTAAACTTTTGTCAATTCATGAGTCACATGCCTTCAAAATCTCCCCAAGCCTTGCCATTATATATTTTCTTTCACATTAAACATACTCTGTGCATCAGCTATCAAGGCTGATTACTGATTCACTATCTGCTGGTTCTAAAAATAATATACAAATTTCTCATTCAGGATGCGAGACAAAACTCTAGCTTTCGTTGGAGACTCTTTGGGCCGACAGCAGTTCCAGTCTTTAATGTGCATGATCACTGGTGGTAAGAAGAGCCATGATGTAATAGATGTAGGAAAGGAGTATGGACTCGTCATGCCTCATGGAGGTACTCGCCCTAATGGTTGGGCTTATCGGTTTTCAAGCACTAACACGACAGTCCTTTATTACTGGTCATCTTGCCTCTGTGACTTGGAACCCATTAATACCACAAACCCAGCAACTGACTATGCCATGCATCTTGATCGGCCTCCAGGATTTTTGCGTCAATTTCTTCATAAATTAGATGTTCTAGTTCTTAACACAGGGCATCACTGGAATCGAGGAAAACTTAAAGCGAACTGCTGGGTCATGTATATGGGGGGTATGCCCAATACCAACAGGAGACTAGCAATGATTGGGGCTGCCAAGAATTTCACTATCCATAGCATTGTCAATTGGGTGAATTCTCAGCTTCCAAAACATCCACACTTGAAAGCTTTTTATCGAAGCATCTCACCCAGGCATTTTGTCAATGGTGATTGGAACACAGGGGGGAGCTGTGACAACACAACCCCAATGTCTATAGGAAAGGAAGTACTGCAAGATGAGTCTAGTGATTATAGTGCTGGAAATGCAGTGAAGGGAACTGGGGTTAAGCTCTTGGACATAACGGCTCTATCCCAACTAAGAGATGAGGGTCACATATCACATTATAGCATCAGAGCTACGAAAGGAGTGCATGATTGCTTGCATTGGTGTCTGCCTGGAGTTCCTGACACATGGAATGAAATCCTTTTTGCACATATTAGCTCTACATCAGTGAATAATTCTTGAAGGTAAATGGTTTGAAGAAGGTGATATCATTTGGTGGAATGGGTCAAGAATTCCATCGAGATATTTTATTATGGTGATTTTTTTAGATCTGGGAGAAAGAAGGATAGTTGGAAAGTTTAGGAGAATTGTTTGAATTTGGCGAGAGTTACTGATAGAATAAGTTGATGACGTGGTATAAAATTTCCTGACTTCATGCACAGGATTGCAACACAGTGGTTCAGAGAGGCTGCTTAACAGCCCTTCAAACTGAATTTTTAACATTCCAGAGTTTTTGAAAATCATGAAGAAGGTTCGAATTCATGGTTAAGAAGAACGAGCAGTGTTGTTGAATTGACTGTAGCAATTTTTGTGGATAACATCAGGTGATTCAATCTCAAGTTTCGAGCTCAATTAAACATGGGTTTCTGCCACTGCTGCGTTTCTTTTGGAATTCAAATTTAAAAGGAAGGTGTTCCTTGGGGTGTATTTGCAAATGCCTGTGTATGATATTATTTTAAATAATTGTATATTTATGATTTTATTTTCCTATTACGTTAGCATCTTTTATTGTAATATTAAAAATTACATTTCAAATAATTGTATACAAGTGCATGGTTTTTAAACTTGGAGGAAATATCTATTTTTTAAAATTTTTTATATAATGTTTCTCAAATTTATTATTGGTATATTTTTTTAATACATTTGCTCCAAAATCATCCATTCATTATTTTTGTTATTTTACTAAAACTTAATTGAAGATCATGTTATTTTTTATTTAAAAAACATATTTTAATAAGAAAATAAGAAAACACGCATTTATAAGGCAAAGAGGTTTAGATTAAAAACATTTATTTTATCATTATTTTAATCACTAAAATTTTATATATTGATTTTAGATGTTTTCATTTTCTATACAATAAACAAAGATATAGAAAGAAAATGCCCCTCGCCATAAATATCAACTTTACACTTTAGTATTTAGTAATTGAGGTTTATATTGCGCAAATTAAAAATCAAGAACCAGAATAAAAAAGGCGTGTAAAGCTAAGGTTACTCTTGAAATTTTAACGGGGATTCAATTGCACAAAATTCATAAGTTTAAATCCAATTAGGGGTGCAATTAAGACAATTACAAAGTGAGGTACCAAATTGTACTTTCACGCTCTGAATTTTTTGAAATGTGCAAGCATGCCCTACACTGTTCAGGTGAATGTGCAAGCATGCGTGCACTGTTCAGTCACCTGAACAGTGCAGGGCACACCTCTGAAATTTCAGACGACGGCAACACATCGGTGCACTCCAGAGGCAGCCAATGCGTCGCCTCCAGCCTATAAAAAGCATGTTCATGCATGCAAAAAAAAGGGGGGGGGAGGAAAATTGAGAAAAAAATGAGCAGGGAAATTAAAAAAACAGAGAGGAGACGGGAGAAGAGGAGTTGCAGTGAAGGGAGAACAGAGAGAAACAGAGGGGGAGGCAGAGAAAAATCATGTGAAAAAGAGGGAAGAATTCGAGCAAAAAAAATCTCTAAATGTTTTGTTACACGAGCTCGATATCACCATTTTCTTCTTCTTCTTCTCCATTGGTCAGTCACTGTTTCCTCTCTTTAAAACCAAAGGAGCTTCTTTCTCTCTCCCTCTCGGTGTAGCGACTCCAGCAATCAACTCCATCCATTTCACCCCACTCCGTCATCACAAAATCCTCCACTACCTCCCCAGCAGCTCATCCATCATCTCAGGCAAAAATAGCAGAGGAAGCAACATCTTTGCAACGTGACCCGCCACCGTTCTGACCCCTCCTCCAGCCACCACACGCAACCATTTCCGACGCCACCATGATCAGAAGAACCACCTCGACGTCATTTACACAACCGTATTAACAGGTAAGCCATTCATCACACTCAAAAATTTCCATTTTCATTGTTCATCTTCTTCATATCTGCATGCGGGGAGTGAATTAATTCACTCCTCGCTGGGTCGGGTCGGGTTTGGTGCTCGACCTGACTAATAAATGAGGCGGGCTTCCAGCTTGTCTCGGCTGGAAGCCCAGCCCGAGAGAAGGATGGGCTCTCAGCCCGTCTGTCTAAGCCCAGTCTATGAATACATGGGCCTCAGCCCAGACAAAAAATGTGGGTTGACGACCTAGTCCAGAAGGAGGCCTGGCGGCCTAGTCCGTGAATCCATGGGCCTAAACCCAAGATAAGAATGTGAGTGACTGCCCAACTCCCTAAAAAATAAAAAAAGAAATATAAAAACATAAAATTTGCAAAAAATATTTTTATTAAAAAAGAAAAAAAAAATATGTTGTTTTCTTGCATACGACCAATGCACTAGCATATTTTAAAAATTCGTTTTCTTTCAAAAAAATATATTTTATCTATGAGTTTGAAAAAAAAAGTATTTTAGCATATAATTCGCAAAGAAAAATCATTTCTTGCATTTTTGGATTTTATGTTTGTAAAACACAAAGGGTATTGGCCAATATTTCATACAAATCTTATTTTTGGGAATTTATTATTCACTATCGGTATTTGGATAAATAAATCCTAAGGGGTTAATATCCAAAATATTCGGCGGGAATGATATGCTATTATTCACTATTGGTATTTGGATAAATAATATCCTAAGGGGTTAATATCCATAACTAGGCTTTTATATTTATACACAAAATGAAAACCTAATAAAATTGACTCTTAATAGTAGGTGTGTGTGAAAACAACTAACAATTGTAGTCGATAACTGTCAATTACTTTAATTGACGGTCGTAGTCAGTGCTTGCCGATGACTATCTTTTTAGACCTTTGTAGATTGAGTTTATACTAACAAAGATTAAGAAGTAGATTTATTGACTAGTAAGAAATGACTTATTGCATTTTGTCAACAACTCAACATTTATTATTAGAATAACAACATCTTTTAATTGTAAAATGTTAAAAGAATATATTTATTCTATGTGATGATATCTTTTGGGGTATCAGGACTGCTAGAAACAAGTTGATTTCCACTATGTGGAAACAAGATTGAAATGATGTTTATAAGTTCATTCTTCTTTACTTGACATCATGGTTAGGAAACTATGTTAGAGTATGAAAATACATATTATGAACCATGTATAAGTAGCAGGTATTACAAGCATACCAAATGTATGAAGTGTGAATTCGGAAGAGAATAATAATAGATTTAACTTTCTCTTCTTCTCTCTCATTCTCTCAAATCCCTCTCTATGAAAAGTGTTCTTCATCTTCTTTCTCGCCAATCTTTATAATAATTAACATGGTATTAGAGCTTTTATGCTTGCACAAATGAATTGAATGGTCCAATCCTTTGCTTCCGCAATCTGATCATTCTAGTCATTGTTCATAAAAAATCACAGAATCTATTCCAGATCCAAATCGATGAAACACATCTTCACCAATAGAGACAACAACTTCTTCGAGCTTGATGACCGACACTCTATTTTCCTAGCCTCACTTGGCTTGCTCTGCTTTACCAACATCCTGCCAGATCCCACGGTAGAGATTTCACCGTCGCTCAAAATCTCCTTCACCTAAGAATCTTCTCAAAATCAATACATAAATGGAGGAGTAGGAGGGGGAGGGGAGCTCTTTGATTCAGTTGGAAATTAGTGGTGACTATTTGAAGGTTGACTCGAAGTCGACAATCGCTAGTTATGGCGAAACAGTTCTATCCAACACAACATTTATGGCTCTTCCATTCTCCGCTATCTACTCTCTCTCTCTCTCTCTCTGCAGGGGCTTTCTCTACCATCGTCCTCTTCTCCTTAGCCGACTTCTTCTTAGCTTTTGGTGTCATTTCTAGAGAGTTTGATTGCGAGGAGTATAGATGAAGAGGAACTCTCACAAGCAATAGAGACGTGTGAATTTGTGTTTTGTATTGTGTGTAATGAATGTGCATTTTGATTTATTGAAAAAAATAAATAAAAATATAATAATAAAAAAATTAATAATGGTTGGCAGTCTCATCACAAAGAGAGCAACAATGTCAGCCATAAATCAAACACTAAGCCTATTCAGATTATCACTCTGCAACTTGATAAAATCCTTCAATACTTCTTCTTCTTCTTCAATTCAAAGCAAGGAAAACTCACTAAAATCAACAAACACTACTACAAAGACTGAAGTTCAAGCAACTTAATCCTTCCCTCTCTTCCTTTCTTTTCTTTCTTTCTTACAGAAACAAATGAAATTCAAATGAAAACGTAGACAAATAAAACAAATGAAATTCAAATCAAGACAGACAAATTAAATTTCTTTCCTCCATGCTCTCTTTTCTCTTCCATCTGAGCACAAAGACTGAAGTTCAAGCAATTTAATCCTTCCCTCTCTTCCCTTCTTTTCTCTCTTTCTTACAAAAACAAACGAAATTCAAATAAAAAGTAGACAAATCAAACAAATGAAATTCAAATCAAGACAGACAAATGAAATTTCTTTCCTCTATGCTCTCTTTTCTCTTCCATATGAGCATTCTTCTTCTTCAATTTCTCAAATCTCTCAATCAAATCCAAATTCATCTTTCTTTTCTTCTGATTTTCTCTTCTTCTCCTCTCTTCTCTTTCTCTTTTCCACATTGATTTTTGTCAAAAGGATCATGTAGTTCTTTGTTCTTTACTATCACAATCTCATGCTTTGTTTATCCAAGCATGAGATTAAAAGGAGATGTTAGAGTATGGAAATACATATGATGAAGCATGTATGTATAACAGGTATTGTAAGCATACCAAATGTATGAAGTGTGAATTATGTTGAGATAATAAAGATTTAACTTTCCTTTCTCTCTTTCTCTCTCTCATTCTCTCAAATCCCTTTCTATCAAAAGTGTTCTTCATCTAAGTTTCAGATAATTAACAAACTTCAATATAGATTATTGTGTATAGGTTCATATCTTTTCAGAGGTCCAAAATACATTCTGTTTTAGAGCAACCGATATCTTAAACTATTTTTTTTTCTTTTTATTTTTTCTCTATAGATTTGTTTTAGTTTGTATTATCTAAAATTGTTATTTTTCTCGCGTGGTTGTTAACTTAATTCCACAGAATTTGTAATGATACATTTATATTTATAAAACAAATAAACCCAGAGCAAAGAAAGAAAAAATACTTGTGATTTTTTCATTGATAAAATGAGATATGTACAGTATTTTACAAACGAGCTTGGAAAAAAAAATTGAACTCCAAATCCATCCACCAGGAATCAGGAAATATCAACAACATCAATATATAATTGCATCTTAATTTTCTCTTCTAGTCAGGTGACAGTACCCTTCCATTTCCTACATGCGTTGTTCTTAATTTTGATTCTTATCGCGACGTGCAGTAGACTAGCTAGTGGGAACCAGCAAAACTCTTGAACTTGGGTGTAAAACCTCTGCGAGGCCTGCAATGCTCTTAAGGAGCTTTAGGCAATTATGACAGGCTAAGGACTTGAATCTATTTCCTCCTTTTCTTTGTGATCGCCAGGAAAACAAAAACACGAGAATGATAGTTTGAGATCTTACGGTGCAAAAACAAGGTGCATGTATTATGGAAACTAAAATAATGATGCGAGAAAACACCAACCCTTCGCCACTTGATCATATCTTTTGTGAGGCTTCCTTTTCGCCAAACTAATCTTCTCCTCAAAGGACAGTAGTCAATCACCGATGCAGCTTTTGATAATGTCTTCTTAGGCTCGATGAATATTTTAGCTTTTGGTGTGGTGTTTGTATCCTTACAAGCATTGTTCTCGCGCTTAGAGACTTGATCCTCTAAAACCTTCATGTCCTTTCCTTTGCCATGCCTTGTGTCACGAGGTCAATTTTTCACTCCCCAAATCAACCCGTGTTGTAGTCTAGTTCTCCCTACTAGACTCAGCCTTCCTCTCAATCCCTCTTGTGTTTGACTTAGAATCTAAGTATTTCACACACCCAAAGAGGTTCCCCAAAATCCTTAACAATTATAGGTAGCAATAATAACATAAAAGTCACAAGAACACAATGCAAACACCAATTTACAGGAACCCTATCCCAACCTTTATTAAACACTATAAAGGAAAACACACAATGTCTATGTGAGTGCTCTGCACATCCTCTCTGCAGGCTACCCACTGTTTTTACACATAAATAAACATTACATGGAAGTTATTTACAACACAACTACCTCCCAAGGCTGGAGACTACACTTGTCCAGATTTGGTAACTGCCGAAAACCAACTCTAACTGTCTCCTTTGTTGTAGCCTTCCTTGGTCTGCCAACCAATTTCTGCCTTGTCAACACCCTTGCTGTTAGGACACATGTACTGTTGTCCCAGTTTGGACAGTTAGATTCAGCCTAGGTATGAACCCCCATGCCTACCGAATCGTCAACCCACACTACTGTCAAATCGTCAGCCCATACTGCCGCCAATTTTGATACTGCCTACGTATGCTGCCATTGCTTACGCATGTCGCCACTATCGCAACAGTGTTTTTGTTGGCGCGCCCCGCGCCTAGCTATCAAATTAGTTGAGACACGGATCACCATTATAATAAATTATATCAAGTAGTACTAGCTAGACATGTTTGGCTTACTTTTATGATGATCCTCGTGGACTCGTAGTGTGAAACAAAATAGTAGTGTGATTTCGACTCGATGGTCGAAATCACACTACTACTACCCTTGCTGTCTTCAGCCACTAAAATTTTACAATAAGAAATAAAACCTGGACATACCTTATTGTCAATCAAAATGCCGTTTAAGTATGGCATTAGGGCAATCTTCGCTTTCTTCAGAAAATCCAGTCCAAGAATTATCTCAAAATTGTCCAGCGCTACTACCAACAAGTCATGCCTCATCTGCCACTTATCTAGCACCAACGGCACCCCATAAGCCATCCCCATAATCCTCTGAGCCTTGTCATTCACTGTCTTCATCGTGGTTTAGCTATTGCTCAATCGCAAACCAAGTTGCTGCACCAACCTGTCAGCGACAAAGGTGTTCATTGCTCCAGAGTCCAACATGGCAGTAATCTCTCTATCTCTCACTCTAATCTTCACATACATCAAAGTATCAATAGACCCTAATTTCCCTTGTTATAGTGCATCCAGGCGCACCTAGTCAATTTCGACTAGGCATGATGCATCTGCCGAATCCTCCAAATCCACAACTAAACAATTCAATACACGCATTGGATTAACATGTGTCATTATTTCCTCCATCCCATCCTCATCAACAAGGATTGCGTTTAGTTTTTCCCTCTTCAAACACTTTCTAGCATAGTGTGGTCCTCCACATATAAAACATCCTGCATTTGGCTTGGAATCTTTCGTTGCCGAATCTAATTTCTTCCCTTTGCCCTTTTCATTGGTAGGCTTGAATCCTCCCCAACCGAACTTTTTCTTTTTCTTTTCATCCCTCCTATCTCTCACCTTGGTCCTTGATGGGGCTGCTGCAACAGAACCATCTCTTGTCATAGACTTGAAGTCTACCAAACCATCCGCGGCAGCAATCGCGGAAGACAAATTAGTAACTTTCTGCTATCTCAACTCGGTCTGTGCCCAAGGTACAAGCCAGACAAGAGATTAAAAGTTTTGTCTTCCTCCGACATGTTTTCTATGTCTAGAATGAGTGAACTGTAATCCTTCACATATTCTTACATCGACTTATCCTGTTTAAGTCGTTTCAAATCTTCTCTAGCTAGCCAGGACGTATTATTCGACAAGAATTGTTCCTTCAATTCCAGTTTCAGACTATCCCAAGTACCAATCTTAGGACGTCTAGCATTAAGATCATCCTTGATTCAGGTCCTCCACCACAACTTCGCATCCCCTATCAAATACATTGTTCTAATGTCCACTTGTTCACCCAAATCAACCTTAGTGACACTAAAATACTGCTCCATGTCCCATAAGAAATTCTCTAACTCCTTCGAACTTCAGACTCCACCAAATGGTTTTGGTTCCGGCAATCTGGGTTTCAAAGATCCAACCCCTGCAGGAATGTTGGACACTGCCCGTCTTAGGACAAAAATTTCTTCGTTGAGAACTTGAAACTTTTGGCTAGTCTTTGCCGTGAGTTCCACATACTGCTATGTAGAATTTTCAGTAAAGTTCCATAGCCAACTCCAGCCTTTCATTAAGGGAGCGTCCTTCGTGTTCAGGAATCTGTCCAACCACGCCTTCCATCTGCGTCAACCGTTCTCGAATGATTTCCATAATCTGGTATGAAAAGTCAATCGCCAAGCTTTTCATTGCTCTACTTTAATCAATAAGAGAGGCTCTGATACCACTTGTCATGGGGTCAATTTTTTACTCCCCAAATCAACCCGTGCGGCAGTCTAGTTCTCCCTGCTAGACTCAGCCTTCCTCTCAATCCCTCTTGTGTTTCACCTATAATATATGTGTTTCACACACCCAAAGAGGTTCCCGAAATCCTTAGCAATTATAGGCAACAATAATAATACAAAAGCCACAAGAACACAATGCAAGCACCAATTTACAGGAACCCTATCACAACCTTTATTAAATACTATAAAGGAAAACACACAATGTCTATGTGAGTGCTCTGCACATCCTCTCTGCAGGCTACCCACTGTTTTTAGACATAAATAAACATTACATGAAGTTATTTACATAATAACTACCTCCCAAGGCTGGAGACTACACCTGTCCAGATTTGGTAACTACTGAAAACCAACTCTAACTGTCTCTTTTGTTGTAGCCTTCCTTGGTCTGCCACCTCAAACCAATTTCTGCCCTGTCAACACCCTTGCTGTTAGGACACATATACTGTTGTACAAGTCTGGACAGTTAGATTCGGCCTAAGTATGAACCCCCATGCCTGCCGAATTGTCAACCCACACTACTGCCTATTTTGATACCGCCTACGCATGTTGCCACTATCGCAACAGTGTTTTTATTGGCGCAACCCGCGCCTCGCTCCGTAACACCTTGTCTTCTTGACCAGTATTGCACGGAGGTTTCCTGAAGATCCTTGAACTCTTTCTGCGCCTGATTAAAATTAAGGAATCAAATCAAATTAGTTGCGACATACATCGTCATTATAATAAATTATATCAAGCAGTACTAGCTAGACATGCTTGGCTTACTTTTATGATGATCCTCGTGGACTCTGCTGAAAAACACTTCTTTAGACAAGTCAAAATAGGAAGCTTCGATGGCCATGAAACCTTCTTCGTCGAAAGGAGGGCAGACAAACCCCATGTCTTCTTCTTCTCCCGCCAAGTCTTGAAAAACTCTTCTTTTCTCAGCACTCGCCGTAGGCAGAATATGTGAACTCTTCATGTTTATGTATTATCCCGGCAATTACTACAAATTAAGAGAAGTCCAGTCATGTCAAGATCATCTACATACAATCAAGATTTTCTTTCAAACACTCAACTTAATTCTGTTTGGAGATAGTTCATGGATTTTCATTCAAAATTAAATGGGGCAACATATTTTTATCCAAAACTAGGGTAAGAAATGATTTCTTTAAAAAACTTTGAAGCAATAATTTCCCATTTGTCCCATCAAAATCAATTCAAAACCAGGATCCTAAGCCTTAACGTGTAACCTCCTCAGTAGATGCATGCAACCCTTCTAATAGGTAACAAATAAAGCTACCATGTCTACGTACCAGTTCTATATATATTGATTGTCTACGCTATGGCTAGCTACGTACGTAAACCTGAATAACATATCATATATATGACCAGTAGAATAACAGTTCTATGAATGAATCAACGGTTAGTTTCAAGAACTTGACATGGTCGGGAATGATCATAGCAGGTGAATAGATATTGAGAGGTTTAACAAGAAAGAGATAGAAAAGTGGAGAAGAATACTCACAGTAAATTCAACAAGATCGATGATTTTAATCCACAGAGCAAATGATTATCATTTAAGGGAAAGCAAGTATTGTAAATGGTAAGTATTGAGGCTAAATGATATATATATATATATATATATTGTTCAAGGAAATCCGAGTTTCTGATTCAGTAAAGGAGATAAATTTTGTTACTGTTTGTGTTTTACTTGTATTTTTTATTAGAGAGTTCCTCGTGGAAAAGGATTCTTGATCAAGTTCCTACTGTGAGTATTCTTCTCCACTTTTCTATCTCTTTCTTGTTAAACCTCTCAATATTGATGATTTTAATCCACAGAGCAAATGATTATCATTTAAGGGAAAGCAAGTATTGTAAATGGTAAGTATTGAGGCTAAATGATATATATATATATATATATATTGTTCAAGGAAATCCGAGTTTCTTGATTCGCAAAGGAGATAGATTCTGTTACAGTTTGTGTTTTACTTGTATTTTTTTATTAGAGACTTCCTCGTGGAAAAGGATTCGTGATCAAGTTCCTGTAATTCAGGTATTAGGGGCGTCTATATCCCTAGCGTATTTTTATATTTTAAAAAGTTCTCGGTAAATATATATAAAAACGTTTATACATGTCATCAAATTAATTAGGAGTTGTGTGTTAATGCGTTAATTAATAACGAGAAAGACAAAATAAATGATAACTAAAAAAATCAAGAGATTTAATCCTACAAGACATGATATTTATGCAGTTGTGCTTTCTAGATTTATATATTAAAATGATTTTTTTTATTCAATCAAATAATAATAGAAATAAACACATATATTAGATAAATTGAATAAAAGAAAAGAAGAATATATTATGCAAGGTTGCATGTATTAGAAATATTATCTAAAATTAAAAATAAAATATTTTCAAAGATAAATTACATTTATACAAATATATATATATATATATATATATATGATAGATTGATTCAATAAATAGATAAATCCAAAAACTCTTAGATACTATATTTTAATATACATGATCAAAATATATGCCCATATATATATATATATGATAGTATTAATTTTTGACCCAAACTATTTTAATCCCTTAATTACGATTTCTGCTATGATTATTTATTTATTTATTTAATGAAAAAGCTTAGGTTATCGGCAAATGATTTCATTTCTTACGAAGAAAAAAGAAAAAAGAAAGTGCAACTAAGTCATGTTCCATCAGAGGATGATATTGCGATGCTGAGAAATAGGCTGGCAGGGGCAATAAGTGAAGGAGTTAATTATCAGGATATAAGGCAGGCTAGGCTTAGCTTGACAATAATGTAAATTTTTTTTAGTGGGTTTGGGTTCATGGGTGCAACACAAGCGCTAGCTGCTCTCCTTCGATTCCTTAGATTCTACGATGGAAGCGTTTGGGAATTGGACATAGAACCATCGATCGGAGTATTTATGTACTTTGTTAAAACATACTTTTTATTTCAACAATAATATTTAAACATTGCTATATTTACTCTTTTTGTACTCTAATTTTTCTTTTTATTGTCTTCTCCACTTATTCACCATAACTAACTTTCTATTTATACACAAAATAAAAACCTGACAAAATTAACTCTTAATAGTAGATGCGTGTGAATACAACTAACAAATGTAGTAGATAACTGTCAATGACTTTAATTGACGGCCATAGTCAGTGCTTGTCGATGACTATCTTAGATTATTAGTGGTGGTAATTTACATTTTTATAATATTTACTGTCGAATTACTTTTGGCGCGTTGTTGGACGCGCCATTCATTTCCGCGCTTACGGAAGTTTTGGACAGTGTATATGGTGTATTCTAGTGTCTAGAAATGCTCAACCACTATCTAAAATTATTTTCAGACATGTTTGCTTCCTTCTGGTGTGGCACGTGCAATGATAAGGTGGTCAGAGACATGTCAGTGGTCAATTGAATTCCCCCTTGTTTTCTCTCCCCTGCCCGCGTAAGAATAGTTTAGTCCCACTATTTACTGTGATTTCATTTTAGTCCCTCATCTTTTGATTGTTTTGTATGGTCCTTATTTCTATTATATAGATTTTGATTTTTTTCAATTTGATCCTTCAATTGAAATTGATTATGTATTGTAATTTCATTTCGGTCATCTGTCTTTTAATTTCCGGATTGGTTTGAAATTCTTCATATTTTCGGTATCAAAGTTTTGATTTGTTTCAATGTTATCTTTCCATGCAAATTGATTATATATTTCAGTTTCATTTCGGTTCTCCTTTTAATTTATGATTTTGTGTTTAATTTTTTAATTTTTTCGGTATCAATGTTTAGATTTGTTTTAGTTGTGTTCTTTAAATTAAATTTATTATAAGTGTTTTTTCCATTTTGGTCATTATACTTCTAATATTGGATTTTATTTTAATTCCTTTTTTTTTGTATATATTTCTTACATAATTCCTATTTATGTCCATATTTATATGTACATGGCCTTATTTTCCAAATCTATTATTTCCACTATTATTAAGAGTTTTTTTATTTAATATTTTAATTTTAATTTGTGTTGATGATCATTTCAAAATTAATATTCATTATTTTTTCTCTTTTTTATTCATTCTTCATGTCAAATAATGTTTTTAAATCTAATAATATTTTTTATGATTTTTATTTTATTTTTCAATTTCTTTTTTGTTAATATTGTTAGGTATTGAAATTTCTAATTATTATAGATAAAACATTCAAAATAATGATAAATTATTTGTATGTTTTTTCTCTTATAAATACATGAGACTTATTATATGTTTTGATATTTATTTAATATTAGTGCCTTAATATATATATATATATATATATATATATAAATGACTTATTTTTAATTTTTTAAAATGATAATTTACTATCGGTCTTGTACAATATTTTTAATATAATAATATGAGGAATAAATATTACAAAAATAAATAAATTAGTTTCTTGTTTTAATAATAATTAAGGTATCATTGATAATATGACCAATAATAATTAGAATTTAATCATGTATAATTATATTTATAATGACAACTATAATAATTGTCACAAAAGTTCATTAGTCAATGTTATTTTCATGAAAAATAACTTATGTATTTTTTTATGTATAATATTGCAGATCTCATATCACAAAAAAATATAAGAACTACAAATAGATAAGACAAGTAGAAAATTTGTGTCAAATTATCTACAATAATAAAATAAAAAATTACCCTGCATTTTGACGCAACTAGAACAAAACTTTTTAACATGTAACAAAATTGTTTATGGTCTTATATATTTTTTTAAAATTCTATACATTTGAGTTAAATAGGAAACTTAAAATTTTTAAGATTATGATGTATTTATATGTATTTATTTATTATAAATAAGACATGTAGAATAATGATAATAATTATTTTTGGGATTTTTCCTTAGATAAAATAATTATATATTGTGATATTTATTTTATATTAACATCTTAAAATATATATAAAAAAATGAACTGAATTTTCTTTATAAATCTCACATTAATTTAATCTCAGTGTTCTAATATAATAATATGAAGAAAAAAAATATGAAAACATAATCTTTGATAAATTTTAAAAGCTGTATTTTTTATCTATAAAATAAATTATTTGTCAAATAATTAAAACATGCCCAATAAAGAATTATTATGTTATAGACAACAAATAATAAATCTTTAGTCAATTTGATCGATCATGACTTTGATTTGTACCAATTAAATTATTACCAAAGTAGTTTATTGCGTAAAAAAAACACTCATCTTTGCTAAAATTTAACGATTATAATTTTATTATTTTCTAATAAATAATTCATGAAACAAATAAAACATATATAACAATCAATCAATACATTACACGGAGCACGCGACTCATTTTAATTGAATTTTCTCGATTCCAATTGTACAATCTATTAATACAATAATTATCAAAATAATTTCTACATAGAAAAAAAAGTTTAGCACATCGCGCATGCATGTTAGCTCTTATAATATAAAATGGAACACTACCATTATTATTTTAAGACTGATGAATTGAAAACCTTTTTCTGTTTCTATATATTAAGATTATGATATATCTATCTATCTCTTTATTTATTTAACTATTGATTAACAATGATAAAGTTGTAAGGCATGCTAATAAATTATCTTGTGAGTTGACAAAAAATAAAAATAAAAATAGAGGATAGTTAAAAACCTTTTTTGTTTCTATATATTAAGATTATGATAAATCTATCTATCTCTTTATTTATTTAACTATTGATTAACAATGATAAAGTTGTAAGGCATGCTAATAAATTATCTTGTGAGTTGACAAAAAATAAAAATAAAAATAGAGGATAGTGTGGACCTATAACTAATTTTGAGAATCCATTGTAAGAACATGGATTGAGGAGGCAACTTTTTGGTCATGGTAAGATTTTTGGTGATATATATATAATCATAACCAGTATCACCAAATACACACAAAATAATATTCTCCATCAATTTATGATTTTTATTTTGGTGATGTTTATGTTGATAATTATAACATAAATATTGACAATAATAACATTGATAATATCATTATTAGATTCCTCATGAGAACATGAAAAGTTCTCAACAAAATGCTTTTGATTACAGTTTTACTATTATCATATCACAAAGATAATTTATGTTTTCAAGAGTTATATGGATATAACACATGTTTGAAGTTTGTAACTCATTATTCTATAAATCCGTGGAAAAAAAATATCATTTTTAACTTACCATTTCTCATATAAAATCTAATGAAGTTGAACTCTAAATTGTTATACACTTAGAGGCTTTTATAGTCATTAATTTAAGAATATGTGGGATTAGTCGAGGTATATTAAATTAGTGTAAACATCCACTTTAATAACAATAATAGAAAAAACTAAATACCTAGAGATAGGTTTTGGTGGTTTGCCACCGGTGAATAAGAGCATTACATAAACCTAAGTGTATTTATTATTTGTAAGGTAGATCCCCTTTTTGAAGTCATCTTAATTATCCGTAGTTTATAGACTTACAGCGAGAGCCGACATCCAAGTAGTTTTTCAAGAGCAATCCCATAACATAAACAGAAAATTCAGCAACTGAAATCGAAGCTATCATGTTCCTTTCTATATATATATATATTGTCTTCCAAAACAAAGGCCAAGTTTGTTATTTAATTGAATTTCAGACCGAAGAGCTGAGGCCATGCAGTGGATAAACTCAACTTCCTTGTTATTTATTGCTGTCTCGATCGAACCTCAATTAGCCAACCACATGCAGTAGCGGAAACATAGCCACCCTCACTTTCTCTGGAAAAAAACCTATGCTCTTACAACACCTGTCGCACATTGACAAATGCACCGACTCAATTAAATTAAATTAAATGTTGAAATAAAAAAAACAAATACGTACGTTTAAGACAAGCAAAATTTTATATTAGTTTTTCATTTCTCTTAATTTATTCTATGCTTGCTATTAGCTGTATAAACTATATTATGAACTTATTAGCAATTTATTAATTTTTAAATAAATTTCAATCTCTAAAAATTGAAGACTCGTTAAGAAGTTTCATGTTAGTTCTTAAAACTAGAAGATTCTACCGGGAGGGAATTCTAACAAAAACATCTTGATATGAATCCCTAATTCATCAAAATATGAGTTTTAACAAAATTTCTGACATTAATCCATAGGGAACAAGAGATTTTGTTGAAGATTTTAAGAGTTTTTTTGACATTAATCTCTAAAAATAGAAGATTTCATCCAAATAGAAGCTCGTATATATATCCCTTCTCAGAGCATAGATTTACCTTTCCCTCCTCTCGGCTGCTGTTTTCTTGACCGAAGACCCGGAGCTCAAACATGACAGTGAAAGGGTTGATTGTAATATATAGCAAAGCAAAACGACGACGAACACGAGCTAGAGAAAATGCCTGCTATACCAGCATTTTAATGGAGATATGCTGTCAGAATTGCTTGATATATAGCAAGTATCTTGTAGCAATCCTTTCTAGTATTAACACAGTGCGCAATGTAAGCAAGCGAAAAGGGATACAAGATTTGGCTGCAAAACACAACTTATAAGAGGAAATCTTTGACATTAGCTACAAGAAAAGAAATATATATATATCCCATGTTTGACAAGCTTAGTTAAGTTTCGTGCTACTACAAATTACAGATTGAACATGAAACAACACAGTACGGGGGAGAGAGCACCATACCTGTGTTACAATAAAACTTTGAGCTCTCTTATCTTCCCACTACTTTGCCTCCACTGTAAATGGTGTTTGACGATATTCTCCTCCTCTCCTTTGCCTTTCTTCTTCCTGTATCTTTCATTTTGAGATCCTCTTCCCTCGAGGCTAGGGATTGGGGTGCTTTTATAAGGGCTTGGAAAGACTCTATACCTCTAATGACTGGCTAAATCATGGCTCTTTGTTCATTCACTGTTCATCGATCCCAGCCTATTATAAGTCCAGCCATATTCGTACCAATTGCAGGCTTGGGGCGTGTCCTCCGGCTTGCGGCAAGTTCAGAGCTGTAAAGAGGTTCTTTTTGGTTGGGGCTGCATAGCAGGATGTTGTGAATTTTTTCTTGAACAGGGTACATAACATAGAGGATCGAAGTGTACAACGTAGCTCTCTTCGCTGGAAACTTTGACTTGGAAGAGAAGAAAAAAAAGAGAAGAGATTATCATACCTGATATTATCTTTCAAAAGTGTATTTAATTTTTTTTAAATAAAAAAATTAGTGTTTTAAAATAATTTTTATGTGCTAATGTCAAAAATAATTATAAAAAATAAAATAAAAATCATTTTAATACGTTTTTGAATGAAAAACATTTAAAAAAAAAACATCAACTACACTTCCAAACAGATCTATCATCTTATCCTTACTACCAAATTCATGTTCCTTCTAAACTTTAAGTCCTGCTCCACCCTTTCTACTATAGTTACTAAACCTATAAAATAGATTGAAGAATGTCAATTAAGAGTATAGAGATTCTAAAGTATCGATGAAGATGGAATTGAGTTTATATTAAACATATTACTTTGTATCATATTCTTTAAAGGTAAGACCTAGCTAGTTGGAGTCAATTTTAAATTAAGTCAAAATTGTTTCACGAATGCATTGACTAAATGTTCTCACTTATATTTAAAAGCCATACCATATACTAGCTAAAAATAGGTAATGAATCAAGAGTTTTTCATCATAAATAACTTCATTTATTTTATTGTAGTACATTTGAAGTTAGGTCTCTAGATATAAAGCTCTTCTATACTTGACAAACTCACAAACTGTAATTGTTTTTTTCTTATAATATTTTTTTTAAAAGTTGAAAATGAATCATATGAGATCTTGAGTTTAGTTTTATATGTCTGTGTGTGTGTGTGTGTTTATAATTTTTTTCCCTTTCATATAGAGGGTTTTTATTATGATTTTTTTATTTCATTAATTCCATTAGAATTTGATTGAAATTTTTTGACATGTTTATTAAATGGACATTTGACATTGAAAAGTGGACTCTATGTTAGACACTTTATTTACATGCGACAATGACAAAATTGATATCTATATTTAATGATTTTCTCTATCATACTTCTCATAAAAAAATTTGTTTCTTAATAGTAAATTATAGGAAACTAGAAATGTGAATAAATTATGTTGGGTTGTTAAAATTTATTTAAGAATGATGCCATTTTGATTACATTAGAATTTACTAGTTGATGTTATATGGAGGAATG
The DNA here is from genome assembly GCA_032356905.1 of Salix exigua. NCBI lineage: Eukaryota > Viridiplantae > Streptophyta > Magnoliopsida > Malpighiales > Salicaceae > Salix > Salix exigua. Next base: position 9,155,119 of record CM063593.1, on the reverse strand, counting down.
ATAAAATTTTAAATCTTATATTAAATCATGTTGACTTTTATGTTTTAATGATAAATTAGGAATGTTTGGGATTAGATTGAAGTAGTTTAATGTGGAATAAATGAGTTAGTTAATTTTGATTTTGTAGATTAAATATTGAGAGAGTTAACTAAGTGTTGGAAGCTTTATATTTTAAAAGATAATATTATGCTTGAATTTGATTGCTATGATAAAAAAAAAGATGTGTTTTAAATATGAGGATGATTCACATGAGATAAAATGCTAAGATGTTGGATTATGCTTGGAAATATGAAAGAATAGAAGTATGAATTTGATAAATTGTGTAAATGTTTTTGTCTAAAGTGATTCAATAAGGTTAAGAATTGTTTAGGAGTTAAAATTTAAATGGTTTGATGTGTTGTGTTTTGATTGATAATTTGGTACAATGGAAAAATATAAACTATATGTATTGTATACGCGATGTTAGTAAACAAAGTAGATTGTATGTGAATTTCAAATTAATAAAGTGAAGAGAATAAAGATGTGTTTGAATGTATTAATAATGAGTTGTGGATAAATAAAGTACTAATCAGGGATGCTTTCTTGCTTTCTTGAGAATTAGGAGGGACATATGAGATTAGACTAACATCTAAAGGATTTTGTGCTATTGAAAAGACATCTAGATGCCCATCACCCTACTCTCTTTTTAATTAATATATGTCCTATTAAGAAATGCTTTGCATATGTAAAAAGAGTTTTGGAAATTAGTTACAAAGAAAAATTATGCCAAAAAATTAGTCGATTGTTTGTTTGGAGACTAAGTTTATATATCTATTGTAATTAGTTGTTTAGATGGAGAATAAATTTTTATATGTATCAAAGTTGACTATCTGAATAAAGACTAGATAATTATGAATATAAGTTAGTTGTTTGGATGAATACTTATTGTTTATGTATTTAAATCAATCATTTAGATGGAGACTAATTAATTTTGTATTTACTTTGGTGATTTGGATGAAGATTAAATATTCAGGTGTTTGAGTCATCCATTAAAGTCGACCATATTGATAAAGACTACGTATAAATTTATATTAACTGCATTCATAAGGATCAATTATGATAAAATTGAAGTCAACGAAATTGATAGAAACTAATGATGCAATATTGAATCGATTATGTTTGGAAAGGAATAATTATGTAATGTTGAGATTGTCCTAATGAAAGGATTATGATAAAAAAAGGGGAGATTTATTTAAATGAAAATAAATTAATATAATTATGTTGTGCACCGAATATTATACGTCACATGATAGAATATTATAAAACATATTTTAATGAAAAGGAGTTAAACTCAATGTATATGCTATGTTTTAATATGTTAAATCTATAATAATGTAAGATTGTTGAAGTTAATAATTATTATGGGTTGTATTGTAAATTGGCAAAAATTATACTAGTACATTGATGAACCATATGGTTTTGGGATTGTGGTTGTTTTATATAGTTATTTAATAATAAGAAATTGTTTTGGGTAGGATGAAATGGTTAATTATTTTAATGGTCATTAAAGTTGTTTGGGAAGTCAAGGTTTACGTTTTTGGATGTAAAAAAACCTAATTATCAATTTATTTTCACTTAAAAAAAAAACTTAAAAATCTCAATAAATATATTTTAAATCCCAAAACACCCTTTATCATCACTTTCACTATATATAGAAAATCTAGCCGAATAAAAAATTATTTAACGGGTCTCAAGATTTACTTTCTTTCAGCATTTTACAAGATTAAACCACCTCCATCGGACTTCCTCACCAAGGCAAGCCTATGATACAAATATAATATAAGCTTTTTTGTGGCTGGAATATGATTGACCGAACTCTCTCTTTTAACATCTAAGGATTAAAACCTAAAAAAATAAAGTTTATGACATTAAATGCACATGAAAATGGATCGAGTTTAAAAATTAAGAATTAAGAATTTCATCTATAACCCGTAAACAATAATAAAAAAAAAGAGTTTCTTTTCAATTAAGTTTATTCTTGTTTTTTTTAAAGAAAAAACCATATCCCAAAATTCAATTCTATTTATTAACGTGGATGTTCGGGTCAATTTACGTGCATCTCGTTTGATCTCATGAGTTTTGAAGTGAACGACCATGTAAACCACCAGTGACCATCATATTAGTAATCACAGGGCGCAAACCTGAGATCACAGATGAAACAAACCTTTTAGTCCTAAACTCTTAACTTGAGATCACAGATGATTAAAAATAAAGTTGCTTCCTGATGTCTCAAATAACCCAAAATTCAACTTTTAGTTTGGTGCCGGGATGTTCCACAATATCTCAAATATATCTTAACAAATAAATTAGAATTAAGGATTAGAATAAGAGAGAAAAGAGCGATACAATCGCACAGTAACAGTAATGATCCATTGCTTCAAGTAGTAAGAGAAACAGTAAAATAAGGTTTTGTTTTCATAGTTTCTTTATAAAATGAAGAAATATAGAGAGGCGAGAAAGAGTTTGGGGACACGGAGAAAGAGATGCTCTTGGACCTTCATCCTTTCTGTCACTGAACTAGAAAGCTGAATATTAATTATTGTTCACTAAATTAACTTCAGAGCACTTTACAGTGCGGGAGGATACTAATTAAATACGTGCATTGTGTATCATCATTATTTTCCTATTTCTTTCTTGAATTCTACGATCATTTCCCCTACGAGACCACCATATCTGTCTCACTCACGTGTTAATTACAGATTTAGCAAGATAAAGTAATATAGGTTGCTTTCCATTTTGGGACAGTCCGGTAGAGGTTTCCAAATATAGATCGGACCAAAACCTTAAAAGTCTAAAATCAGGACCAATAAAATGGTTTAGGCCGGGGAACAAGAAAAAGAAAATCACATCGTTGTTTGTGTTGAGATTTCATTTTCTCGATCAAAACCAAAACCTTGCATCTCGATGAGCTTGGTTAGAGAACTCCTAGGCTTGATCTCAAGGAGACCACATGCTCTGAGGGAGTATACCACTTAGTTTAGTGTTATTAATGGTCCTGTGGGAGGCACATTACTTTGGGGTAATTTGAATTACCGACCGCTAAACATTTGTAATTTTAACCACCTTGAACTCTTGGACAAAAAGTTTAGGTTTTAGTACTTGTGTTACTAGGAAGATAAAGCAATAGATCTCATCTCAATATTTGATTTCCCTTTATAGTATCCTCTTTTTCATCTCCTAAGTTATCATCAAAATAAGGGAGATATATGATATTGATGACATGGTTAAAATAGTTGGACGAAACATTGTTTCATTGGGTCTTAATCATGCTCAAAGAAAAATATTGGTTCATATTATTATTGCTATTATTTTTGTTGTTATTGATCCAGCTTTTGTATTAATGGAGACTAAGTCTGTCAAGAAACTATCTCATCTAAAATCTCAAAAATTTAAATGAGATCTCAAAATATGATTTATATTATTTTCTAACACGCTCTCTTAAGTGAAAGCCCTCTCAGCTTGAAACTTGAACACAAGGTCACACTACCTTATGCTTGATTTTTATCAAATAGAATAAGGGTGATGAGATTCGAACTCGTGATCGGTAGGTCAACAAGACTCTAATATCATGTCAAGAAACCATCTCCCCCAAAAATCTAAGCTTTTAAGTGAGGTCCTAGAGTATAAGTTATATTATTCTCTAATAAAGTCAACTTTACTACTTTCCTTTAATTCTCAAACTTTTTGAGGGTTTTTTCAAGACTTGTTTCCTTTTTTTGAATGAATATATAGATGTCAGGTGATAAAAATGGATGAATTTAATGATAGAAATGTTGTGTAAATATTAATCACATAATGAAAATAATACAAAAATTACCCTTGTTACATTAGTAAGTTGTATGTCCAATTTCAACTAATATTCTACTTTTTTTTAGTTTCTTCATACAATTGCAAGTATGAAAATCTTATTCGGTATCCAATACCCAAGAACTATAACGAAAAGTAGTAATATAGTTTTCATTTACAAATATACTTGAAGTAGGAGTTTCATTAAGATTTTTTGCCTTTATAATTGCAAGATATACCTTCTTAATATCCTTTCATGTCACAATGATGACAAATGCCCTTGTTCTTTTTTATGCCCCAAATAGGTTTTGTTTTCTTTAGAGACATAACCCTTATTCTTCTTATCCTTCCTATTAGATACTCTAGAAGACTAAAGTTGAAGAATGAGCCATTTTTCTTCTAAATCCATTTAGCGGTATTAAGCATATTAAGTAATTCTGACATTATACCATTGATCCTGTTCATATAATAGTTCATAATGAATTGTGAAAAGTTTTAGGGACAATGACTGTAAGACCAAATCAACACTTAACTCATAGTATATGACAACCTAATTGGCATAAGTTTTCAACATAACCAATTATTTTCAAAACATGAGTATTTACCGAAGAACCCTATATCATCTTACAATAGAACAATTTCATAGAGACCTCACACCTCTTAGTCCTACTGGCCTAATCAAACAATTCCTTAACATGCATCCATATCCTTGTGTTGCCTTTTAAGTTTAGGTGACATAGTGGCTACCATTACATATGCAGCTTGTTCATTGTCATTAGTTTCTACTTTTAATAAATATCCAGTATTTTTTTAAAAAAAAACTAGTGATACAATAGAAATCTCATAATTGTAGCAACTTTATAATTTTGTTTGAAAAATATTTTCATCTTATGATTTTATATTTACCCTAAGCTCATAAATCAAATTCTTTGATGTAAAATTATATGACTATTAAAGATAAATTAAATCTTTATCAATAATAAATATGTATTTAAAATAAATATATATAAAAATTTAATCCTCATCACGCAAACTAATCTTATATAGAGATGAGTGACAGTTTCTTCTGGGAAATGATCGAGAGGAGAGATTGCTTAGAGTAAACAAAAAGATGGCTGGAATTGTATGGACCTAAAAAGAGAATAACGCCTGTAGGTAGTGGTCAATAAGTTGAATATTAAACATGGATCACAGTGATGGATGTTCCCCTCTCGATATTCGATTTACTAATCCAAAGGTTTTTCTTTTCTTTTTCATAGAAAGTAGTAAATTACAGAATGATACGGAACATGGGGAAAAGACACTGAGTCTCAGACCAAGGCCTTAGAGACACGTGTTGGTCGGAAGCAGTCCAAATGAGCAAATCTTGTGTGTTGACATGGCACGTGGATGGGACAGCTCCACGTGCATGGATGCTATTCCATATATATAGAATTGAATGAAACCCCAGTTCAGAGGCCAAAGATTTGTGGACGCATGAAGATAGCTAGCTACACACACACTTTACACTAGCTGTCTAGAATTCCTGTGAATATTCTTTTTTTCTCTTGAATCTCTTGCGGTGATTACAATTGGAAAACCTGAAAAAGAAGATGCAAGTGTACAGTATATTAATAGTGTAATAAAGCTTTTAGTAAATCTGACAGCTAACAGCGTAGTTCTGATCAACGTAAGTTAGTGTGTGGAGCAGGATTCATGTGTTTCTTGTCTGTGGTCATGGAACTGTTAACTCAGTATAGTATAAACGATGGAGCGAATTCAATTTGACAAGTAGTAATTCAACATCCCCAGTTAAGGGATTTGCATGGTGGAAATCTCATTGGATTCCATTAATTACCTGTACATTTACCAAGTTGTTGAATTCCTATTCCCTATTGCTGTTCAGCAGCACACCAGCAGCATTTTTAAGAAGATATGATCTTGGATATTCTAGCTAGCCAGATCTGTTGGTCTCACACAGACATGAATATATATCATAGGCTCTGTCACCCTTGAAGTTACAAACAGATCCAAGGCGATCTAATTTATTAGAACTTAATTTTCTAGTGAGACGACCGATTCCAAATCGACTGGATCACAATATTTAAAGGAGTGCACGCGGGATCTTGCATGAAGGATCAGGATAAACACAAGGATGGATGACCTGGTAACTGCATGAAAGATCTGTGCATAAGCCTGCGGACTGGTTGCTATTTTAAAGGGATTAGCAGGAGGAGGAATGATTTTTAATATAATCATTTGCATCTTTTTCAGATTTTAAGTAACTGATCAAAGGAAGATTTAAGTGCTCCTTAATTTATCAATGATAATTAATTACAAGCGTTCCTTCTTTGGTCCTACGTCATTGCTTATGCTTGTATCGTTCAAATGAGGGATTTGCCGTTGAATAGTAAATATAAAAATAAAAAGGCTATACTTCTCTTTGCTTGTGTTTTAATGGAAGCTAGCTAAACATTATCTTACCATTTCTATCCATCGATCATTCAGCAACAGCTAGACAGAACAAGTTGGATAGTTGTGAGATCGAATTTATCGCAGGCCAGTGGTTTCTCCGGACAGAGAAGACGTGGACCTGAGCCAGAAGTTCAGTAGCCAAAGCTATACATATAGCAAGTGGTTGAAGATTTTGTTGTGGTATTGGTGCGGTGAGATGGAGCAGGTGGCTGGTGGTTCGGTTAGTGAGCGACAAATCCAGGGAACATGGTTTCTTATCTGTCTACTCTGCACACTAGCCCCAAACCTTTTTTTCATTTTTTTCTATTCGGTCCTCGTTCGCTGCACCCCATTATACATGGTTACGTACTCGCGTGTGGATACACTTACGTGAGTTTCATGTAGATACTCTAACACGTACTTGCGAATAGAAAGGAGGAATATGTGAAAAGTCAAATTAATTTTGTTTCAATTGATATTCGAATAGTGTGGATAAGATTGTCTATTTAAACTCTACACCCCAATAAAAAGTGATTAAACTACTCTTAGATCACTCATTTTCGTTACACAAAAACAACTTATGTATACTCATTGATGGTGTTTACCTATATAATAAATATACATTATGATTTGTAAGAGTTTATTAGGACTAAAAATAATGAAGTGATCATGACAATCATCTAAGACTTAGTCGCAATTGTCTTAGAATTAGAAGAGTATTTTGAGACGTAGAGTAAAACCTTTAAGGGTTATTTCAAACTCTAAATCACAAAATAGCTAATTTAAGAGGGAGGCTCAAAAAGTAAAGAAAAATCTACAGGAGTCCTCTAAAACAAACACACACACACACACACATATATATATATATACACACACACATATAACATAGTAAATTATAAAAGTTTTTTATAACCTAAAAGTAAAGAAAGCTTTTGAGTCCTCCTAGGCTTAATTGCAAAAGTCTCTTGAGAGTATAATTTAACTCAAATTTACAACAAAAATACACTCGTTGTATATAAAAGAATTTGGTGAGGTATTACTAGTAAAAATCCAATTTTTTCATATTTAGTTTTCCATACACCTTTCACTTCATAAATTATTAGCATTAAATCACCATTTATGTCATGCTTTTTACTTGTATTTCTAGGGAATTTTCTAAACCATAGATACAAGCCTCATACTTTATCATATTGTTGGCACATTGAACTTATATCTTAATATAGATAGGGTATAGTCTTTTATTTGGGAAACTTGTCAATATATGGAAAGTAAATCAGAAATATATGAGTGGCTATTGTAACAGCAAATCTTGTATTTATTACATGCTACAAATCAGGATTCATATACTGTAAATTAGGAAGTATTACATGTATTTAGAGGACGGAATTCCTCCTTGTAAAGGCAATGAAAATACAGAACAAATTTGATATTTGTGACATGGTATCAGAGCTATTCTTCTGACCTAGACCTTCGATTTTCTTCAGTTTACATACTGAATTTCGTCAGTATTTTTGGTGATATTTTTTTGGGGTTTTCTACTATGTCTGGAGAGGCGTTTCTTACTCGATTCAATGGCAAAAACTATGCCAGTTGGGAATTTCAATTCCGAATGTTTGTAACAGCGAAAGAACTATGGGGGCATCTTGATGGGTCACTACCAGCACCAGCAGCAACTGAGTCAGAGAAGTTGAGTACATGGACTACCAACGATGCAAAAATCATCTCATGGATACTGGGGTCTGTTGAACCCCATATGATCAACAATCTCCGATCGTTTGGCACAGGGAAGGAAATCTGGGATTACTTTCGACGCATCTATTCCCAGAACAATTCGGCTCAAAAATTTCAAGTCAAAATGGGAATTGCTAATTACAAACAAGGTAATCTTTCAATTGAACAATTCTACACTAGATTTCTGAATTTATGGAGTGAATATATTAGCATAATTTACTCTAAAGTACCAAAGGAGAGTTTAACGGCACTTTACCTTGTTCATGCTGAGAGCCAGAGGGACCAATTTTTGATGAAACTCCGGCCAGAATTTGAGGCCGTGAGAGCTAGTCTAATCAATCGGAGTCCAATACCCAATTTGGATGAACGCTTGGGGGAATTAGTGCGGGAAAAACAAAGACTCACAACTCAACACAAGTTGACTCAGGACACTGCCGTCGAGATGAGTGTGGCTTACATGGCTTAGGGAAGGGGATGATGAGTTGACTCAGGATGACACAAGAGCATTGGTGTGGGTGTGCAGTGTTTTAATTGCAAGGAATTAGAGCATATTTTCATAAATTGCAGCAAGAAAATATGCAATTATTGTAAGCAAGAAGGGCATCTAATCAAGGAATGTCATCTGCGACCACAGAATTGAGGGTTAGGGTTTGGTAGTGGTCAAATGAGTTTGGGTACTGCTTCCATGGCCACTGCAGCTGTCTCATCGTTGACACCACAACCTTCATTGATGATGAGCTCTTCATCAACAACCCTCACGCCTGAGATGATGCAGCAGATGTAGCAAATGATTGTCTGATCCCTCTCAGCATGTGGGTTCTAAGGTATGCAAACTAAATTCAATTCTGTGTTTTTGGAAAATAAAAAGAATCACGGGTTGGCAGAGAATTGTGAAATTAATCACGGGTTATCTAAGAAATCTGCAATTGATCACGGGTTGGCAGTCGGCTCATATGGGTTGGTAGTTGGGTCACATGAAAAATCTGAATTTAATTCAAATATAATTCCAGTTAATGATAAATATTGGTTAATGGATTTGGCAGCGTCAAATCATATGACTAGCAGTGAAAATGGGTTGTATAATGTGCAAAAATATATGGGCAATCAACACATATAGGTGGAAAATGGTGATAATCTTCCGCTTTTATCAATTGGTAATTTGGGTTCCCATTTAGAAAATATTTTTATGTCACCAAAATTATCCACAAGTTTAATCTCTGTTGGGCAAGTGGTAGAAAATAACTGTAAAATTCAATTTGATCATAATTGTTGTTGTGTGTATAATCAAGTATCGGGAAAAGTGATCGCGAAAGGGGCCTAAAGTGAGACGTTTATTTCCAATACAATTTTCTAGTATTAATTCTTATGCTTATTCAATTGTCATTAATAATTCTCATTTTTGTCATAAAAAGTTGGGGCATCCCAATTCTACTGTATTGACTCATCTTACGAAACATGAATATTTGGGGAAAATTTTTTCAATGGAATTTTTGATTGTAGTTCTTGCAAGTTGGGCAAAAACAAAACATTGTCCTTTCCTTCGCATGGTAGTCATGCTTCTAAATGTTTTGATATTATACATACTGATGTGTGGAGCGTGAGTCCTGTTCTTTCTCATGCTCAGTATAAATATTATATCACATTTATTGATGATTTCAGTTGTTTCACTTGGATATATTTTCTCTGCTTTAAGGCGGATGTGTTCTCAACATTTCAAGCTTTTGTTGCATTTGTTCAAAATCAATTTTTTGCTCATATTAAAATTCTACGATTTGACTTGGGGGGAATATGTGTCCAAAGAATTTCAGGACTATCTCAAAAATAATGGAATTCTCTCTTAAAAATCTTGTCCTTACACTCCTCAACAAAATGGAGTTGTTGAGCGTAAGAATCGTTATCTTTTAGATGTTGTTCGCATCTTATTAATTCATTCTTCAGTACCTACTCGATTTTGGGTAGAAGCTTTGTCGACAATCGTTCATCTAATTAATCGTTTGCCTTCCCGTGTTCTTAAATTTGCATCTCGATACTCTACTTTATTTGGTGTCCTTCACGAGTATGATTATCTTCATGTTTTTGATGTATTTGTTTTGTTCATTTACCCTTTACTAAACGAAATAAACTTTCAGCCTAAGCTGCTCATTGTGCTTTCCTAGGATACAGTAATTCTCATAAAGGGTTTGTGTGTTATGATGCAAATGCTCATAAAATTCGTATCTCTCGAAATGTGATTTTCTTTGAAAATTAAAATTTTTTCCTTCTTGTACTCCTATAGAATCCACTCCTTTCCAGCTTCTAACATTTGATGATGGTAGTACATCTTATGTCTTTGAACGTTTTAAGCCAGAAATTGTATATCAAAGACGTCATCCACCATCCACTTTAACCCTTCGGAACACAGAATCGACGCCTGATCATGCTCCTCAACTAAGACGATTAACTCGAGTTTCCCATGCCCCCAACAGGTATGGATATTCAACAACTACTTTTGATAATACTCTTGTGCCTAAGACTTATGCTTAGGCTTCTACCCAAGACTGTTGGGCAAAGCAATGTAGGAGGAACTTCAGGCTCTTTAGGATAATCACACATGGGATATTGTCTCTTGTGCACGTGGCACCAAACCTATTGGCTGCAACTAGGTATACACTGTCAAATTAAAACCTGATGGGTCTGTGGATCGGTACAAAGCACGATTAGTTGCTCTTGGAAATTGCCAAGCATATGGAATTAATTATGAGGAGATATTTGCACCTGTCGCTAAAATGACGACCATACAAACTATTTTGGCAAATGCTGCTTCCAAAACATGGTCACTTTGGCAAATGGATGTAAAAAATGTGTTTTTACATGGCGATCTAAAATAAGAGATATATATGACTCCTCCTCCCGGTATGTTTACTCACCCATTTGATTAAGTTTGTTGGTTGAAACGTTCACTGTATGGCCTAAAAGAAGCACCTTGAGCATGGTTTGAAAAATTCCGTACTACTCTGCTGAATCTGCAATTTATTCAGAGTCAATATGATTTCTCCCTATTTCTTCAGCATACTGCTAATGGTATTGTTGTTCTTCTAGTATATGTGGATGATATTATTATCACAGGATCTAATATTCCACTCATTGAGAATTTGCAGCGTTCTCTTCACACTGCATTCTTTATGAAGGATATGGGAGAACTGCGAGTATTTTCTTGGCCTACAAGTGCACTTTATGACTAACGGAATATTTTTACATCAAGCACAAATATACCCAATAAATACTTATTTTGGCGATCTTGAATCAAGAAATAGTGTTCTTACACCTCTTGAGATTAATTTAAAACTTTGTCAGAATGATGGTGATTTATTGTCTAATCCTTCCATATACAGGCAATTGGTGGGCAATTTGAATTATTTAACCATTACTCAACCAGATATTTCTTTTGCAGTACAACAAGTTAGTCAGTTTTTACAAAATCCTCATCAATCTCATTTAGTTTGTCAAGAGAATTATTCATTATCTTAAGGGCACATCTGGAAGAGGGATATTTTTCCTGCTGACGAGGTTATAGTGATGCAGACTGGGCAGGATGTATGGATACACGTCGATCTATTACGGGATGGTGTATGTTCCTTGGAAATGCTTTAATTTCATGGAAAAGCAAAAAGCAGGATCGTACTTCAAAATCTTCCACGGAATCTGAGTATCGAGCTATGTCCGCTGCATGTTCTGAAATTGTGTGGCTCCGGGGTTTGTTACACGAACTTGGATTTCCTCAACATCATCCTACATCACTTCATGCTGATAACACGAGTGCTATTCAGATTGCCACTAATCCCGTGTTTCATGAACGCACCAAACATATTGAGGTTGATTGTCACTATATCCGTGAAGCCCTTGATAATAATATTCTTACACTTCCTCATATTTCCACTGAGCATCAAACAACCGATTCTTTACTGAAGGCTTTGTATCGACAACGACATCAACTCATGATTGATAAATTGATGCTTCTCGATCGACCAGACATCAATTTGAGGGGATGTCAATATATGGAAAGTAAATCAGCAATATATGGGTGGCAATTGTAACAACAAATCTTGTATTTATTACATACTACAAATCATTAATCATAAAATGTAAATTAGGAAGTATTACATGTATTTAGAGGATTGAATTCCTCCTTGTAAAGGCAATGAAAATACAAAACAAATTTGATATTTTTGACAAAACTATTCACTACCTTAAAACCATTTTCCAAGATAACTATAACACCATCAAAATACATATTTCATCATCCATCTTTTATTTCTTTTTTTAATCACCGTGACATCTTTATTTTGAAGATCAAAATTTAGAGACACATAGTCATCAATTACATTATCTTGTAGATGATCAGCACTCACACTATCTCTTACTACCTTTCTCATCATATAAATAATCTTATATTTTCAACCAACAATATTTTTCATATGTTTTTACGTCTTGTGATTACTTGATAGGAAATACTTCTAAAAAAATATACTTGAGAGGGTTCAACTTCAAGATTAGCTATGTGGTGTAATAAAACATATATTGATAAAGTTGTCACACTCCATACTAGACTATAACATATCTTTTCTAACATATTATAACAATTCTCATATTAAATGAGCTTTTTGCAAAGGTAGTAAATGAATTATTCCTTTCTTTCTATAATTATTATGTTGACCCAATGCATAACTCATGAAAAACTTGATTATTTGCAAATAAAATATTGGCAACGTTTCTGAAATGAGTAGGACCAATATAGATAGCTTTTATAGATATTACTTGATCTTATCAAAGACTTTTAACAGTTTTCATTCCATTTTCCTTGATTATTCTTTTAAAAGAGATGAAAGATGAGCTCAATATAAAGGTTAACTAAGAAATAAATTGAGCTATATAATTTAGGTGTTTCAAATAATTTTATAACAACAAGTTCCTTAAGGTATAAAAGTCTCCTTTTTTTTGTTTGCTTCTACCATCTTGATTTGATCATACCTTAAAAATTCATTTATAAAGTTATATATGAGATTATTGGTAATATTATCCACAAGAATATTGATATGGTGTAAGGCAAAATCATCGTCGGGACTTGTTATAATGAAATATTGAAAGTCATCACATGTTTTTATCTTGTCATCTCTCTTTAGAACTCCTATTATGCTCGACTTTTATTAGGGATATCCAACTAGTTTTTTTAAAAAAAATGAGCTTTCATTGTTTACATACCTTCTTCTTTTTTTACCTATTTTAGTGCATATGATCTTATTTTTATTAACTTTTATTTTTATTGGCCTACTATTTAGTATCAATAAGAGTTTATGCACTACAATATTTGTATTTAGGTTATGCTTACTGATATAGGATATATAAAAATATTCTTTCAACTTAATCATATTGTTCTTTTCTCTAATGAAATCATAGTTCCAAACATTTAGTTCCTCTTGTATGTACTTATATTAACTATTATCAACTCTTTCTAATTAAATTTTATTACATGTAGTTTTACTACTAACCTAGTAAACTCCTCTACATCATTCTCCATCGATTTTTCTTAATCCATTGTATTTATGCCAAATATGCTTGATATAATTTTATATAATTATAAGGACTAAGCAAATGATAAATTAAAAGAAAGAAATGATAAGCATGAATAAATGATATGAGAAGGAAATAGTTTTGAATAAAAACTACATGATCTCATCATTATGAAAATAAACTCTGATTATCACAAAGATATATTATTTTTCTAGTAAGATATGTTATGATTGTTGAAAAAAAAACTAAGGATAATATAATAAAACGATTACTTACATCTGAACACCATTTGGATCTCTTCTATTTTCTAATTATCAAGTTCTTCCCTCGTGGTACACCTTTTAACTAGTTGTTCTAGGAAAAGATACCAATTAAACACCAGTCAAACCTAATTCATGATGCATGACATGGTCCTTAATCATTTTCCCTTCTAGGTTATTGATGAGGAGATTAAAAAAAAAACCTATTTTGGTTTCTCACTTCATCATTTAGTTGTACCACGTATTTTAGATGAGAATATATAATGCGAGTAAATGGAACATTGATATTTCATTGTTAGGATTACAACGCTTAATATAGACAATTATTTTCTCACATTTCCTTTATGCCACCCATAAACAATATTTGGCTTAAAACCCAATGATTGACATGTTTTAACTTTTTATAGTAGATTTGTATTGGTAATCTTATGTTCAAATTATATCTTCATTGTAATCCATACTTTATTATGTATTTAGAGACTTATTGGCAATTTAAATCGGACTAAATTGGAAAGTTAGACCTGGATGCTGATTAAGATATTTAATCTCATGTTATGAAAGTCATTCAAAAACGAATTTCAATTAGATGTCAACATTTTTTTACATAAATACTAATAATTTAAATTCCTTATAAATAAAATAATTCCAGTGTAATCCTTTATTTTTCATATTAATCTATATTTATGAACCAAAAGATAAAGATTTGTTTTTCCAGAAATATACTTCATTAATAAAAAAAACGGTGATTAGATTAAATATTCAAAAGAATCAAAATAATTCAAAATAAAAATAAAAGGGATCTCTTTACTTAAAACATTTTTATCGTATTAATGTGATTTCGTTTTTTGATAATTTGTTTATCTGAATGATTTTATGTTATATTTTTTAGCAAAATAATTTTCAATGTCATAATATATATAGATAGATAGATATATAGATATTATCACACAAAGCTATTAAAAAATATAAAAATAATACACTAAAACTTTTATATTAAAAACCAATTAAAATGCTTAACTAGAAAACTCAATAAATTGAAATGAAAAAGACATAGTAGTTGGAGCAACGTGACAAATAGAAAAGAGAGAGATTGAGAACAGGCGGAAAGTCAAGTATTTTGGGAACTTGAACCTCTGGCATCGGCACGTACTAGCTAGTACATGGAATTTATCAAAGCTTCAAACTCTACATGATTCAATGCAGCTAAGTTCTTACTGGCTAGTGGGATCCGTGTATATATAAGAAGCAAGAACACTTGGTTTCTGTAAGGCCCAACTGCGCTTCATCCTTCTCAAACTGATCATATTCAAGAGTTCTCAACACACGCTCACCAAATGAAGGTAGGAAAATTAAGCTCCAGGAATGAATTAATGTCTTCTGCATTTTTTATCACAGGGAAGTTCACTTAACGTTTACTGAGGATAATTATGTGCCCTTACAATTGCAGATAGTCGTTTGGATGCAAAACAAACTGTTTGGGAGACATGGCAGCGAGAAACCAAACTCCATTTCTGATGATTGTAAGCACTGGGTTGCCTGCTTTTGTTTTTTTATTTGTTTTCCTGTATGTTTCTGTTCATGCATGGACAGACTTGTTTAACAGCGATAGTGATTCAAACTATCATATTCAGAGGTTGGTTACAAGGGAGATGGGCCCATTTGTACCTGGGAAAAGGATTCTAAGTCTTAATCAACATTTTGATCCTTGTTTGGTCTAAAATGTCAGGAAGTGGAAATCATAGATCAGCAAGCTGTTAGCACAGTCATTCCGATCTATGAGCTTATGATCAGTATGAGTGAAATATATTTCTTAGATTATTATTATTAATGTAACATCTGCTCCTTGCACAGATCACATTCGGCAAGAATCTCGTAAAGAAGAATTCATGGACTGGCCTAATGAGCTGCTGGCGATTGGGACGTTTGGAAACAATGCCATGAAAGAAGAGCTTAAGCATAACCATTTCTCCCAAAAGCTTCCCCAGGAACTTACAGCTGAAGAAGTTGGAAAACTGCAAAATGAGCTGGACATATTACTGCATAAACAAAGTGGAGCAGAATCAGAGACTGCTAATTTTTTCAATAGCCAAACAGGCATGGAAGATGACAGTTCTGATGAGTCGAATGACAAAGATTGCTGTGTTCAGGCTAACACCAGGGTTGCTACCAGCAGAAGGAAAGATATATGGGCAAACACCAGCGCAGCAATTAACAAGAAGTCTTTGTCTTTTCTTCTAAAGAAGATGCTCTTTTGTAGCGGTGGATTCACTCCTACCCCTAGTCTAAGAAACCAAGCCCCAGAGTCCAGAATGGAAAAGGTAGATGCAAATAATGCATTTTGCTTCTTCTTTTTTTCCTTTTTTTTTTTGTAGCTCATAAAGAGAAAAAACCAGGAATTTCTAACAGTTTCTTCCTTCTCATCTATGCCTGAATGGCAGCTGTTGAGGGCAATACTTCTGAAGAAGATACACCCACAAAATCCGAGTCCAGCATCAGCAACGAAAATGTATTTGGAGAATAAACAAAAGCCGAAGTCTGCCGACGAGGATGAAATAAATGAGAAGGCTGATGAAGGAAGTAAATGGGTGAACACAGATTCTGAATGTAAGTTCGGGTTGATATGAATAAGAATCATCTGTACTGACATGATCTCGACGACTAACACTAAATAATCTACTGCAGATATAGTATTGGAGATATAAATTAAAGTGGCCCTGGCCAGATGCATGTGAAGATTACATGGTAATTAATAGCAGTATTTTCACTCAGTTACTCCATACTTTCAGCTCTACTTGTTGCATTTCTGATACCAGGAACTACAAAATTTTGCAGATAACTATGATCGATCCGTGGTTGAACCGGACGTCCTGGCTGGAAATAATCTCCCAAGCCGTACTGAACTGTCTTCAACTTTCATGGAAACTGCAACATCAAATCTGAAAACATAGGAATGAAGCATAATGTCCGATTTATAAACATGTACATATATATGCTACTAGCCTAATGCCCTTGGTTCCCATGCGAATGATTTATTACCATTGGCTGAGCATAGTTATTTCTCACGTTACAAGAAATTGATTAGCATTTGGAGGACAATAAGAACATCTGTTGGTCCAGACTGGCACGTCCAGGCTGATTTTTTTGTGCTCATGGGGCATTTTGAGCTTCTATTTTTATGGGAGAATTGAGCATGTATTTTGTTCGAGTAGTACATGTACTCTTCGTAAAAACTTGTATGTGATAGCTGAGATTTTACTGTTCACAAAGTACGCTACGCATCCCTGAATGAGCATAAACATAACTACAAACAAGCTTCCTACAACTCCAATAAATTCTTCTTCATTTCATAAACGTCCAGGGGCTCTTTTCTTTATTTCAAGATTTGTATTCCATGCCTAAATATATACACGCTGCTGGACTTCCATCGTAACACGGTTTGGGTGGTCAAAAGCTACTTGTTGGGTTTTGAAGTAACTCGGGATAATTGAATTATATAAAAAAGTCTTTTGCACCTCCATTATTAACCAAAATAATGTTGCATTCTTTCCACCCATTTGATATATTAAACAATAGTAACATTGGGCCATTATTGAATGGTTCTTTTAGGTGTTTAGCTCTTGGTTTCCTTTTTAATATTTAGAGTGAAATAATGATGTCCCTTTTTTTAGATACTTTATTGTAAAAAGTGTTCTCTTAGTATGCCTCATGACATGTTGTTTATGTACCAATTGATATTAGGTATGTAGTTTTGGTTTCGGGCTTTCATTTTAGATGTTCTCGACAAGAATGAGAATGTCAAAGGTTTTTTTATTTGTCTATGCAATGAAGTCTCTTATAGCACACATTTTAAATTGAATTGATTGAATGAAATGATTGATATATAAGATTCTTACCAATTAAATTTATTTAAGACTTAAGTTCAGATGATATGAGAATCATCTCTATCAAATGATAAGTGAGAATAAGAAAAGGGATATATATATATATATATATATATATTATAGAAAGCATTGTCGTGTAGAAAAAGACATGATTTAAGGAGAAATGAAAAGGTATTGGGAAGAGAAAGAAAAACTATAAGCAAAAACATGAAAGAAAGATTAAAATAAAACCCTCTATAGATAAGATAAATAAACTAATTACAAAAAATGAATATGTGGACTAATCATTGTTATGGTAGTATATGACAAAATCTAATTTCACAAGTAATTATAATCATAGATGTATATTGATATCAAATATAAAGGTTTATTAACTCCTAATACAAACTAAAATCCTTTTATATGGATACTTATGCTAATCATTAGCTAATTTATGTCTTCTAATTAGTTATTCTATTGAGGAATCTCAATTTAAATAGAACTACATCTTCTTGTTAGCCATGCTCATTTAAAATCTATTGGTTGGTCGTTTCGTCCAGGTAAATCATAGTTTTGAGTCATGTGGTTGAATATTTCTTCAATTCTCTTTATTAATCGAGGTCACAGTAATATTGGTCATTTTTTTTATTTATGATTGATTTCAACTTTCCTTTTCTATTTGTGATGAACAATTATTGCTCTTTATAAGTGATATGTGTATGTTTATTGGAGGTGTAAGCAAATACATATTTAAGAGCATGATTGATAGTTTTAAGTGAACAATGTTACATATCACATCATATTTGGTCAATTAGATCAATTGATTTCAATGTAAATATGATGGAGATATATTATTTTATTTTATAAATAAAAGAGTATAGAGGGAATTGTTTACATTAAAAAAATTATACATCTACATGTCAATCCGATTATGAAAATAATTGTTCATTATTAGACAAAGAAATATAAGCTAAAATGAATCATGAATGGTAAAATCAACTAAGAAGTTCATGATCAATCAGAGACAAGGAAGATAGACAACAATCAACTATGAGGCAATGATTGACCATAAAAAGGATTTCAAGTAATGAATCAAGATGAAGTGATCAACCATGAAGGAAAAGTTCACATGATGTACCAAAGCATACATGGAAACATAAAACAAGAATCATTAATGTGTATAACTAGTTAGGTTCACATAATAGGTTGAATTCATGTATTTATTAGAAAACAAAAGTTATACTTTAGTTAGAATATAGTTTATATTAGAATTCATAAACTCCTTATCTAACATGGATAATTTATATAATTTTAATTTTAAGATATCATGTAAAAGTCTTATATCTTTTACTAATATGAATAAGGTCATATATATAATTACTATAAATGATCAACAACTTCATATATATAATTTCACTCAATTTATAGTTTATGCTCTTATATATATCTTTTATTTATTTCTTTCATTATTTTTTGGGATACTTTATTTTTACCAATAATTTCCCTTCCTTATTTTTTTTCACCTTTTTTTTCTCTCACACGTGATGACGGTAGATGAAACAAATAATTTTTTAAACCTTATTATAGTCATTATATATATATATATGTTCTATAACTAATTATTTGATAATAAATAATGAATCTTTTATAATTGCAATGGAACTTGTTCTTAACTCTATAAGTATTTCTAAACCAGAAAATTAAGGTCTCATATTCAATTTGATAATCTATAAAGGAAAATAAGACCAAAAAGATAATGTCATTTAATAACTTGTTGGATATATTATTACCAGGTGTTCATCCCATCAATCTTTCTAACCTTTAGAATGATCATTTCTTGCAAATATTAAATGTTTTATGTGTGTTTCAATTTATTTTTAAATTTTTGATTTTTTTTATTTGTAAACATGTAGTTGTATTGTGCGAGTAATATACTAAAAACAGAGAGAACGTGTGTGTTTGTACCTTTCTTATAAGTTTTTTTTAATGTTTAAAGTAAAAAATAATGTTTTTAATTACATATGACACAAAAATTTCAAATACCCCCAATTTTCTAGGATTTAGACGTTGAGGATTCATGTTCTCCGTTGGCTTAGATAGTACTGTTGTACATCACGTGGACTTTCCTTTGTAGTTGATTTCTTCGCTGACTACATGGATCGATCATTTTCTCATGGTTGATCATTGTCCCACCTTCCTTTCCTCTAATCGATCATGAACTTTTTTATATTCATGATTGATTTTATCTTTTTTTTATATGGTAGTGAACAGTTAATGTTCTGATATGATTCACACGTGAATATTTATTTATTTTCTAAATCTAATTGCTTTGAAATTTGATGGTTTTATTTTGTTCATTTTGTTTCGTCTAAATAGTATTTTTTTAAATAATGAATAATTTTACAATATCAATCATGTATTCTTTTAATTCAGCTGTTAGATTAAGATGAAATTTTATGAAGAGTCTCTTGATATATTTATATATATAATGTTAAAATTTCAAAGCAATTAAAGAATATAATGATCTTGCAAGATTGATGATGACATTCTTATAATATTATACATGTTCATAATTTTATTCTAAAAAATCATTTTATTGTCTTTTTTTATATTACATTGCACCATTCTAAATAATTTTATATTTGAATTTGAACTAAAAAATTGAATTAATATAATTAATTATATAAATACACATAAACACTACAAACTCAAAACAAGAAGCTAAAATGCTAGAAACCAAAACATTTTATTCCACAAAACAAAATTTACAACCGATTCATTATAAGATGATCCTACTACTTCCTGCCCTTTTACGTTTCTCTTATTCTTTCTCTCCCTTTTTCTGTTTTTAGTGATTAACCACAACATCCCGCAACAAAGCAAACCAAGTTCTCTGTTGAAATTACCATTTTGAACCCATTTGTGTTCAAGAAAATCAAGTTTCTGCCCACTTCCGCAGCATTAGCCGTGCTAGCTACACTGGCTGGTATCATTGACCGTCAAATACAGCATCTCCAACACAAGGAAAATAAATTACGAGGCTGCATAAACAGCAAGCAGTAGCTCTATTAGAGAATCCCATATCAAGGACTCCTACTGTAATTGAAAAATCATTCGAGGGCATTATTTTTATTTATACTAGATAATTATCCACTCATGATATGGTTTCTCATATAACATTGTTCAGATTGAGATCGAGTATAAATATTGACTTCTTTAAGTAGCTATTGAAACGAAAAGTTCATGGACTCGACAGAAAACGGTTCTGTCACCACCGTCTCCTTTATAAGCCTCAGTCCAGTATTGTTCATTTATTTCCTTGCAGAAGAAAACTGCAGCACGGCCAAGGGAACATCTTCACTCCGGATGAGTGAGTAGAGATATTAGAGGCTCATGATTGGGAAAACGTGAAATAAGATACGAGCGTTTTGCGAGCTCGAAGTCTTCAAACTGAAAGGCCGGAGCGCAAGTGCAGCCTACGAGGGAGTAGTGGCTCTCAGCATCCCTCGGTGCAGCTTTAGAAACCATACCATCTGGAGAAATGATGTAGTCCTTTGTTGGAAATGCACCAAACCAGACATTTCGAGGCACAGTATACTGTGGCTGCTGATTGTCTCCAAGCAGATCAGGTCCAATGGAAGTTAATTTGACCTGCCCGTTTTTCTCATTCAATTCCAGTACCTGAGAGAGAGAGAATATGTTTCAATGGAAAAATAAGTAAAACAGCAGGACTGATAGCAAATATTGCATGACAGCAACCCTCAGAGAATCTCTTTTCCTCCAAATATCATCTTCAATTTGTAATTTGCTCACAAGCTTAATATATAATTTGCAAGGGATATTGTAGAATGCTATGGAACTTCAAAATGCTAGAAATAAGATCAAATTCCAGCAATGCATGGTTTGTTTGAATTTCTTCTGGAATACATCAAAACTTCAAAAGTTTATTTGCTGCTCTAGCGGAGGTGAATAGAGAAATAACAGCACAAATGAGGTCAACAGGATACAAAATGGTCATAATTTTCATAGCATCAAATTCAACCGGGTGAAATATGGGACTCTTGAATATCAACCAACTAATATTACCATTTCAATTTGACATTGATGAGCATAGAGTAATCTAATTCTAGTGCTTCAAGCTTAAACATAAACAACTCAAAGATGTCATTATTGGGACAGTCTTCTAATGCTTGAAGCAATTTCATATCTAGAATATCGAAGAGCTACCACAGGAACTTATTTTACACAGAGTCATTGTCTAGTGAATTTGAGAATGTTGTCTTCTTGCAGTTGACTGCCACTTCATACATTAACATTGAAGGGTAGGACTGTTTCCAAAATTTCCATCCCAGGAGCGCCTACTTTCTGGACTGCAACCGGGTAGTGATTTTTTACACAGTGCATGATTGGTCTCCAAGAGCTGTAACACAGAATTTGCCTCACTACCTAGAATTCTATTTCAAAGGGGCAGAACTAGGAGGTACTATTGCGTAGGAATGATGACTTCATAAAAACGGGCGAAGAGTGTTCAAATTTTTCCTCCTAACAGCCCAACTTTGGTAGTACAGCACCTAATAGTCTGTCTTTACACAATTCTCTGATGCAGGTATGCGAGATTTAATACCATATTCAGCTTTAGAAATTTCAGTATGGTCAAAACATATTTTGCAACTCAAACCACAACTGCCCTGAATAAGAAAAAAGAATTAACTGAGCTGCCCAAACAAAAGAACTATGGCAGATCTGACGGGGGTAGTATAGTTTTTAGGAGAATGATATATAAAACATAGAAAATTGCATATGATTTTAGATTTTAGATTTATTAAAATTATTATTCTATTGATTTATGTTAAAATTTTAAAAAGAAACAGAAAAAAAAAATATCCATTTTTTGGCCAGTTCAGTTTGCATCCAAACTGAACCAAATACTGAAAATCAAACATTCGAACCAAACTTTTAAGAAACATCAACCACATGGAGCCAAAATAGGTCAAATCACTTCAGTTTTAACCAAATACTACTCCCTCCTCAATTCATGTCACGCCATAAAACTCTATTCTGGTTTTAGGAGGGACTATTATTGTGTAGGGCCATCCAAGGAACATTTTGGATAGCCCAAATCATTTGATTTGTCCAAAGCAAAACAAGATAAATGAGTTTTCCTGACAAATACTTCGAACAAATCAAAATGTGTGCCTATCAAAATTTTCTTCAGGATTATCCTGCTATAGCATCTCCTTTACTGGATGAAAAGCCCTTGCGCAATGCCCAAGTGCAAGTATGAAATGTTCCAGTGCAAAATCACATCACAAACATGAAATTAAAACTTTATCATCTACCCAATGAACCTATAAAAAAAGCTTCAAACATAGAAGTAGATCGGATGTTCATAAGCAAAGTGAACCACTAAAGGAAAGAGCTTTAGATCAAGTTTACAGTGTTAAATGAACAGTTGGAAAGGACAAAATGGTCATGCATTGATCATGTGATGGACATCGCCCATGCATAAACTGTGCGGGGAAGACAACTAGCAAAGTCATGGCGAGGATAGGTGTTTTGAAAGTCTTATCAAGTTTAGTTCAATCTAATAATGGAATACGAAAACAATGAGACATCAAAATGCACAAAACTAAAAATTATCTTCATTGTCCAAGCAGTATGTAGAGTGACCTATGTCCAACAGGGTAGATAGAATGTTCCAGTGGCAGTTGTTAAGCCTGTGCTTCCCATCAAATGACTGTTAGAATTGAAAAGAGACCATCACAGCACGCAAATTGTCAATTCTATAGGAAAATTAAATGCCAGTGTCACAGAATAAGCCTTACTGTAAGTGGTTCTCCCAAATAAAAATGCCAGGTTTCTGCGCATGGAATGCGATGAAGGAGTGAGACATTCCCCGCAGGTAGCAAGAAGTAGATAGATGTGCTAACTGCACGATCAACCTTATCTGCATCAAGATGCAAATATATTAGTAAATTGACTGTTCAAGCGAAATACGAAAACAAAACAGGAATCAAATTACAGAAAACACTGATGTTGTTTGCTATAATTTCAAAACTTAACTGAAAGTTTTATGCTTTGACAATTGAGCCTTATTACATAAATGGTTCTGATAATTGCGTTAAGAGTATACCTTGAAAAGATTCATTAAAGCAACCAAAATTAAAAAATAACAAACAAGCTTAAGTTATGTGATGATGACTACAATTTGTTAAAATGGACTCGGATCCCATTAGTAGTTTGAATTAGTAGCAACAGAATCTAATCATATTAATCAATTCATAAAGAACAGAAAAAAGGCATACCCAGAATTAGTAGTGAGATCCTTAGCTTGAATTGTTATTTACAGCATAGAAGATCTTTAGAGGGTGAAGGCGTCAACATTCATGCACTTGAAAACGAAACGAAAGAAAAAGAGCAGGGGATCATGTGAAAACTTACATTCAGATGGAAGTTGAGAAGAAGAGAGAACGACAGAAGTGTCTCTTAAGGTCTCTGAGTAGAATCCGCCTTCCTCGTGGGGCTGGAGATTCAGCTTTTTCACTATCTCTGATGTAGTTGCCATGTCTGTTTCTTCTCTCTCTCGCTCTCTTGTTTTTTCCTTTACAAGAACTGTGATTGTTCAGTGAGGTGTAAAACACTTGCTGACGAAATGTGTTAGGTGTATAATATTTGCCGACGAAATGTGTTAGGTAAGTTTGTGAAATCATGATTTTAAGACGAAATGGAAAGGGATTTGAAAAATTGGATTGTAAGATTGTACTCGAATTTATCTGTATAAAAATTGCAAAATTATAGTTAAAATTGTATAGGTAGAAAAATTGTAAAATTATAAATAAAATATTTACGAATATAATATAACATAATTATGGCTATAAAATTTCATTAGTTAAGTTCATGTATGATTCAAAATAATTGAAAAATACATTACAAAACAATTATGTCCATAGAATTTCATTGGTGTGCCTCATGTTACAAAAATAAATTATTGATGTGATATATAAATATTTTATTGATATGATATATAAATTACAATCAGTCTCATAACCGTCATTTTTTTCGTTATTTTTAATACATTCATCAAAAACATTATTATTGAAAGGATTATCAGTATTAATAGGAGTAAGTTATATAATTAAATGATTATCCTTGAAAAACCCTCCAACAATAAAATTATCATTTTTAATTATATTTAAATTAAAAAATGAATTTAAATATAATTAAAAGACCCACAATATTTGAGATTTGAAATTTAAACTACTTATTTTATGTTTTTGAAGTAATTGTATATTTTTTATGGTTATTGTATTTAAAATTAATTAATGTTATTTATTATTTTAAATTAATAGGATTTTTTTTAAAAATATTTTTTATGCTAATTATTATTATTATTATTATTATTATTATTATTATTATTATTATTATAAATTTATAACCCCCCATAATATACCTAATTACCTTTTTTATTATTATTATTATAATTTATAACTAAGTATAAAAGGTCCCCACCCTAAATCCTTAATTCCCTTTCCCACGGCGCCGCCCACCCTCATCTCTTCATCCTCTTCTCCATTTTTTTTCTTCCTCCTCTTCCTCTTCTCCTTCACAGTTCAATCTCTTCCAATCTTCCTCCTCCCGAGTCACAGGTAGCGCCTAGGAAAGCACAGACGAGCCACATGCCTCCTCTTCTCCTTCACTCTCTTCCAAGCTTTCATTTTTTTATGTCAGTTTTGTTTTTTTGCTGAGAAGAGAAGAGAAGATTTTGATTTTGATTTTGAGTAGTGAATTGAGATTTCTCAAATGAAAAATTGGAATTGAAAAAAGCAGAAAGCCCTTCGCCCCGTGTTGCGTACAGTAAAATATAATGAACTCGTAAAATCGGACCGATCCAGCCCGATTTTACGAGTCAACTCGATTTTGACTGATTTTGATTTTTTTTTCTGGTTCAACTAGGTTAGCGGAGCCAACTCGTAAACTCGTAAGAGTTTGCGAGTTGACTCGCGAGTTTGACAACCTTGGTGTTAGGTGTTCAAACAGTTTAATGACGATTTTGTCCCTAAACTACAGAGCTCATATAATATTCAGGTCATGCTATCATTTATATCCTTAATTTTCTTTTTTATTAGTTCTTACAAATATTGCCCTTGAGATTGATTTCACTCTTGAAACAAGAACTAAACAACCCTAAACATCCTATCTTGGGATAAAGTGTGTATCTAACCAAGTGGTTTTATAAATACTTGATAAATAATATATAAGAGAAATTAAGTGGTAATAGTATAAGGGCTTGTAAACTTGAGTAATTCATAAACAAGCATATGATATGATCTTGTTGTGAGTTTTACAAATAAACATTTAATATGATGCATCTCTTTATACAATGCAAAAACATTTAACACAATGCATCTCAAGAGTAAAAAAAACATTCAATTTTGCTTTGTTATCATAATAGCAACATTTTTCGCCAAATGACTTTATTAGCATCAAGAAAAAACCCTCATATATGTAATTGGACACCTTGTAATGCAGCAAGAAAAACCCTCATGATTATATTTTTGTTGAGCTCGAAATAGTTTGGATCAAAGTTATTCGATACCGCTTCTAGTCTTTTCGATTGAATACAGAATGTTTCCATTTCGAACGTTCCAGCGTGCCGTTTCGGTGTCGTATTGTTCATATACAATTAATTAATTAATTATATAAAAATAAAATAAAATATTAATTTAAGAAATATAATTAAAAATCAAGATAAATTAACTTTAAATTATACAATACAAACACAAAGTCAAACAAATATAATTTCAAAATTAGAAACATCTCTAAAATTCCAACAATAAAATTATTTTTTAAAATAAAAAATAAAAAATGAATTTTATTATAATTAAAAGATCCAAAATATTTGAAATTTGAAATTTAAGCTACTTATTGTATGTTTTTCAAGTAATTCTATGTTTTTTTATGTTTGTTGTATTTGAAATTAATTAATGTTACTTATTGTTTTTTAATATTAGAAAAACTTAAAAAAAACAAAATGAGCACATTAAGAAATAATCAATAAGTTCAAACATAATTAATTAAAATATATTCCATTACAAATAATTCAATCAAATTAATTACAAATTAATACCCCTATTTTTTATGTTAACTATTAGTATAATAATTAATAATTATTATATAATAATAATTAGTATAAAAACCAATAATTAGTATACAAAACTACCCCACCCCGTTTGTCCCCTTCATTTGAATAAACAAAACCCGACCCATCCTTTCTTCTTCTCTAGCACCCCCCCCACCCCACCCCACACGCCCAGCTAGCCTCTCTTTCTCGGAAAAGAATGGTCACCATCACCTCTATAACTACTCTTTCCTTTCACTTCCATAACTCCATCAAAACTCTGTCATCATTCTCTCTCTCTCTTTCAAAGTTCTTCTTCTTCATAAACTAAAAAATCCCTCCAAATTCCACTGATTAATGGCAAGTAACATGTTCTCACTACCTCTTCCTACACTCATGCTGGCCAACGCTGCTTTATCTCTTGATTTTTATTTTTTATTTTTACTAATATATAATTTATGGGTTGAGTTCTTCTTTTCTATTCTATTTTTTATTTTTTTTATTTTGATCTTAGAACGGAACCGGGATGTTCCGACCGGAATTTGGCCGAAATGAAAACCGGGCCAAAAACGACGTCGTTTCGTCCCGGGTTTCTTACTGGTATGGCATATTCTGGTCGTTCCGGCAGGAACGGCACAAAATTAACAACTTTGGTTTGGATGATTTCAACCCTAATATATGATGGAATATCATTTCCCAAAAAAAGTTTTAAAAAAAGGCATGACCAACCTTAGATAATGTTGTTGAATTAATTTGTCAAAGAAATAATATGTAGCATTTATGTATGACCAAATACTTTAAAAAAAACATATAATAAATTAATCTAACCTCATTAGTTCTCATTTTAAAAGCAAATAGTTAATCTTATTTTATTGCACAAAATGAAATTAAAATTTGATTGAACAGACTTTTCTAGTGCGTGCCTGGAAACATAATCATAAATCATAGTTGAGAAATAGCCCTCTTTTGTATCCATCCTAATTTTTTTAAAAAAAATATTTGGGTCAGCTTGCATCCATCTCAACTAAAATCATTGGGTTTTGTGCTTGTTCTATAGAATTTTTCCGTGCAATAACAATTGAAATTACTAGATTATACACTAGAAAACATGACTCCAAGAAAATATAGTTAGTGGGGTTAGAACTTTAAACCTTAATGGGAGCATATCTCTTAAACTCTTTGAGATTTATCATAATTCTTGTTGCTTATTTGTAGCCAATAATTTATTTGAATTCACCCATGAGTGTTTTCAAATGGAATAACAATTGTTTTTCAAACTAATATTTACTTGAAATGTCAAAATAATATTTGATTATTATTTTTTAAAATTTATTTTTGATATCGACACATCAAAAATAAATTTAAACCACCATAAAAAATCATTTTAAAAAAAATCAAATTTTAATAAAAATCAGGTTGAAACTCAATATGAGTTGAGTGATGCTTTAAGTGAAATTACTTGTTTATTATAATTTTAATATGATTTGATTGAATAATCGAACCAGTTAGAGTTATTTTATTGTTGTTTTTCAACACAAGAGTTGACTAAAAGTAAGCAATGGAATCCAGTTTTGCACAAACCTATTCTTTTCTTCTCAAGGGAGAGAGATCGAAGTACAGTACGATGGTTTAGAAGAGACTGGTTCAGAAACATTTCATGTGCACAATGGAAGATCCAGATTCCATATACTCCTCCTTAGATATCCACATCTGCAATAGAACCCACCATGGAAAGTTAAACTTGAAATTACTCTGCCTGAACAAACCGAGTTGCGAGGAAACATTACAATCTAAAATACAGTGTATATTAAACAGCCCATTTATTATAACACCACCAATGAGCTTCGCAAGAGATTAAAACTACATTTCTGCTTTCACATGGAGATGAAGAGATTCATGTGGATCTTAGTAATAATATCTAGTAACTCAGTTTGATTTGTCAGAAGGTACCTGCTGAAAGGTGCTCAAGGAAGCCAAGATGGAGCCACCGATCCAAACACTGTACCTCCTCTCCGGTGGAGCCACCACTCGTACCCTCACAACAGGGGGTGCCAATGAGCTGACCTCTTTGGCCAACCTTTCAGCGAGGCCTGGTATCACAGTGGTGCCCCCACTAAGCACCACATTGCCAAACATCTCTCTCCGGATGTCTACATCACACCTTCTGATTGCCCTCGCCACGATCTCATGCACACCACCTGACTCCATTCCTACTCTGCTTGGATCAAACAGAACCTCCGGACACTTGAACTGCGCAGCTCCAATGGTTACGACTTGCCCGTCCGGCAATTCATATTGTTTATCCAGTGCTGAACTTTTCCTTGATGTTTCAAGCTCTTCTTCAAAATTCATTGCCACGTAGGAAATTCGCTCTTTGATGTCTCTAGCAATTTCTTTCTCAGCTGTAGAGGTGAAAATGTAGCCGTCTTCAGCCAGGATTGTGGTGAGGTAGTCCGTAATGTCCTTTCCTGCCAAATCGAGTCTATGGATGGCGTGCGGCAGCGCATAGCCCTCGTATATTGGAACTACATGTGTCACACTTTCTCCAGAGTCTACAACAATACCTGAAACACATTTTGCAGGACAGCAATGAATAAATGCTTCTCCACATGCATTTAAAATCTCATACCGTTGCATTATATCTCACAAGAGAGTTGAGAGGATCGCCTCCATCGTACCTGTAGTTCGGCCACTGGCATACAAGGATAAAACCGCCTGGATGGCTATATAGGTTGCAGGAATGTTAAAACCTTCAAACATGATCTCCACCATCTTTTCTTTGTTAATTTTGGGATTGAGTGGCGCCTCTGTTAGAAGAACAGGATGCTCCTCCACGGAGACTCGGAGCTTCTGTTCAAAGGTATGTTCCCAAACGCTTTCAATTCCTTCCCAGCATCTCACAATTCCATGATGTATAGGGTGGCTGAAACTAAGAACTCCACGCCTTGCTTCTGCTTCGTCTCCAAAATACATATCCTTTTGTCCCGTGCTGACCATTGCATGCTTGTTTCGTGGTCGGCCTATTATATTGGGGAATACCACACATGGAACATCCTCACCGGCAAAACCAGCCTGAAACGGAAAATTTTGTTCAGCAAACTTTATGATTCGCAGAAAAAGAACACAACATTTCTGATTCAATTACCTTCATTAAGCCGGATCCATTGTCGCAGACAATTGGCCTGTTTTCAAAGAAATCCATGCATGTGCTATGAAAACTCGGTCAAGATGATTGATGGAAAATATCTGTAGAAGGTAGAGAAAACACCGAAAAGTGTGATATTTAAGAAGAGGAAACGGAGGAAGAGACGGCGGTAAACTCTTAACTTTAGGATGAATCTTAGAATCACCCCCTTTCGGTTGCTTCCAGTGAATGTCAGCATATTGCTAAGACTAGGTTGAAAGGCACCTTTTACATACCCTTCGTCCCATATTGGAGATAATTTTGCTTCATTTATGCTTGCATCATTTTTTTTGGGCATGGATAGATTGTGGACGCAGAACAGAATATGTCAGAAAAGGGCGTTCAAAGAATTAACCTGCTACAATGTTTAAGATGCAGTTGTAGGTATTGAGCCTTGACCGTATCACCGTACACCTAACGGAAAATAAAAGAGCTCTCGATCTACTGGAAAGAATGAGAAATCGAAGTCTAAACAAGGATGATTTACTAATATAAGTTGCTTGAATAGTAAGCTTATTCACTCTACTCTGTCTGATGACTTCTTGGTTTCTCCAGCAGAGTTGCATTGATTGCTCGAGGACTAGAGACGTTCCCAGGTTAGTAAAGGGTATAAACAGAGGTTCCACCATGATGAAGGAATGAAACTTGTGAGTAGTGTGGGCTGGTTTCTAAATTGTTGTGGCTCGAGCTTGGTTTTATATCTTCAAGAACATACAGTGTTCAAGTGATTAATGCGGTAAGGATAATGTGAGAAATTGGATCTGTAGACTACTGAGAACAAGAGGCCAAATAGTGAGGAGAAGACAGATTTGACTTGGGATTAAGCAGGAAGCAGAAGGGAGCTTCGTTTTCTTTTCTTTCTTTTCTTATATAATTGGGATGCCAATGTCAGAACCTCTCAGGAAGCAGTACATATACCGTAACTTTCGGACCTCAATCACATTCAAAACATTCAGCTATTCAGATTGAACAAACTATCATCAGGATAAGTGCATTTCCAAGGTGCGATGTAAATATAAATGCAGTGCACCGATCTCATTATCAATCAACAAATAATCAATCAACAAAAATCATTGCTACGAGGTAGTTGCTTTTGAAGATGGATAGAACATTCATGTTATGTAAGATCATTTGATCTGTAACTTCTTATTGCTGAAAGGATAAATAATCAATTCCTACAGTGATGAAAATTCACTACAAGGTTGACCTCGGACAGTAACCTCAAATATTAAAAGGAGTAAAACTTGCAAAACCACTGAAGGTACTTCAGTATGAAGACATCTTCTACTAGTTTGAATCTCTTATCAGAGGTGGTAACATTATAAAGGGTAAGAACTTCTAAATCATGCAACTCCAGCAAAGTGAATATGTGACATTGATACATAGTTCACCTCTGCAAAACTCGCTTCACGAATCCTTGGAAAGAGTTCCCCATTCCAGCACCAACAGCTTCTGCCATATACATTGCCTGCAGTAAAGTAACCGCCATTACCTTAGGCCAAAATTCCCAAAACAAGTTGATATTGTATAAAAGCATAGAAGACTAAAAGAGACTACCTCCTGAATGGTTTTCTTGAGATCAAAAGCATCTTTTACTCGATCATCTAGGAATGCCCATGAATCACGAAAATCTGTGAGAAAAATTAAGGTAACCAAATAAATTATTACACACATACATATATCTATTTTAACATAAATAGCTGGTGGATCTTCCTCAATCAAAAACTGTTCTGATGGAAAGGAGAGGAAGTGAAGGCTTCAAAAAAATGGAAAAGAAATGTAAGAGAGCAGTGCTATTTCTTCTACCTTCAGCCAGGATTCTCACTAGCTTATTCTTAATTTGATCCAGGAAGAAAATCTCATCTGAAGTTTCTCTTATGAAGAAATATTACAGGACTCAGTTAAAAGCTATACCATTTCTCATCACAGTTCTTTTGCAGAAAACATTCATAATGATCACAGTAGAATATACTTTACAAGTCCAATGGAAGATGAAAGTCATTTTTATATCAATTAATGCTAACAAAAAAAGGAAAAGGTGCACCTAAAGAACAAAACAAAAATGAAAACTATTTCACAATGACAAGTGAGAGAAACAAACCTGGTGAGCTATCAGTCAGCATGTAAATCTCTGTTGTTGAGTATATTCCTCCAAGGACAGTGCGCTTCACATACCAATCTATATCAGAGCCCTCATCACCAATAGCATGCAAGATCTCATCAACCAGCATTGCACGCTGCTTAAAACTTGTTGGAGCATTTGATGGGTATGCCTGTAAATCATAAATTAGAGGTATACAGAATTCAGCTCCAGCAATGCAATTTAGCAGTACTACAAAAAAGGGATTTTTTTTTCATACTTGGATGCTAAGGACTTGGGGCCATTTCGATATATACGGAGACTGCATTTCGAGACGAATCTTGAGGAGCTTAGAGATGCGCTCACTAGGTACCAAGTTTTGCAACTCCGCTCCAGAGTCAATTATATCAATAAGCTTTTGTAAGCACTCATCCATGAAAAACTGAACAAGGAAAACTAAATACAAGTCAGCATCGCAATCTTGATATACATACTGAAGAAAATGGAAGTGCACCAGCTGAAGCAATACAACTAAGCACACACACACCTTCCTTTTCAATTGTTAACACTGACAATTTGAGGGTTGGTACTTCAACTAGACAGCACAAGGAGCATGATAAAAATCAACTGTATATTTCAAAGATAGTAAATAACAAGCAAGACCAGCAATTTAATTTCGAAACACATAAATGCTATGCAGCGTATACCTAAAATTGAATTGGATAAGAAGAAGAAAATTACTAATGAAGTTCAAAAAAAGGACCTCAACTAGAGCAGCTTCTTTTCTAGGAAATGATCCAACAATTGAAGGAGAAACGCCCACATCTCTTGCTCCAGCAATCATAGCTTCTTCACTCCATCCCAACCTTAACTGGATTACCCAAATTTTGTTATACAAAAAACAAATTAAAGTTACATTAGGTAATTTTAAGGATCCGTACCACGTGGTGAAGGGAGGCTTCAAGAACTCGAGCTTGCTGTTCTTGGTACTCAATCCTCGGTGTCTGTCTCTCCTGCCGCCGTCGACCATCCTCAGCCGTTGATGATGTTGACCAGTTGGATGAAGACGGTGATTCTGACTGATTAGGGAATTCTAGATTAGCACGTGGGGTTTGGTGTTGGTTGAAGATTGATTGAGGAAAACTATGATTGTCATTGACAGCTGTGCAATAACGAGAGCCGATAATTGCAGTTTGGAGTCTGATACGGCTGTTAACATTGTTACCAGCAGTTGCACGAGAAAGCTGGAGCCTTGCCAACGCCGCCGTCCTATACATTTTTGGTCTGTGATCTAACTCAGATAGGGAGCGAGTGACGGTTTTGAAGGAGGAGGAGGAGAAGGGAATTATAAATAGAAAATATTTTTCTCAGTTCCACGTAGCTACTTAATGTGATTCCACGTGTTAACTTAGCTGCCACTAAGACAGGAAGAATAGTTGTTTTATCGACTGCCTAAGTTAAGCATTTGATTCGTTGCTAGCGCTCCGCTGGAATTAGACATCAATAACAACAACAATAACAACAACAACAATAATAATGATGATGATGATGACGATAATGATGAAGAAAAATTAATTAAATAGTGAAAATTGAAAAAAAAAAATTCAAACAAAAAGAGTAGTTTGGTTTTTGGTTTTGGTTTAAAATTTTTGAAATCTGGAATCAAACTAATTTAATTATAAACTAAATAAAATTATAATTACAGTGATTGATTTGATTTGGTTTGGTTGTTTTTTTTAAGAAAATAAAATGAGCTAAAAATATTTTTTCTAACAAGATTGTATTCAAATAATACGATGAATCATGGTCAAATACTGATTTTCAAAAAATAAAAAAGGAAATTGGTGTGGAAAAAAAAAAGAATATAGAGTTTTTTGTTTTATTTCCTTATGTTTCTAACTATATTCTATTATATACAAGTAGGAGCTTTGGTGTGTGCATTTTCTTAGATTTGTTTTGCACATGGATAAATGACATTGCATGTAAACATAGCAAAATAATGTTTTAAATGTTGTCTAGGATGGCAAATGCTCCTACCAGAAGGGGATTTAAAAAAAAATGCAATAGATCAAAAAGTGAGCAAAAAAATTGGTCAACAGATTAAACCGATTATAGATGTATATGTGTACTTAGCAATTGCATGATATTTAAATTTAATTTTTTTTCTAACGCAAGATGATAAATTAAGAATTTTTTTTTATATATAGGAGGATAGTTGAGAAAAACATTTTTTTTTAAGTTACTTTTAACTTCTTTTTTTTCCTATTTAGTTTATAAAATTGAACATTGCAATTAATAATTTTATATTTTCTAATTTGTTCAGGTCTTCTATTGATTTTACTTTATTTTTCAGTTTCTAGATTATTCATGTTAGTTTTTTAGCATATCTGCGAAGTTATAAACTTCTTAAAGAGGTAGACTATTTAGTTTTTGTTAAATTCTCTAATTTTTTTGGTATCACAGTTTAGATTTGTTTCAATTTTATCATATAAATAAAAATTATTATATGTTTTTTTTTATTTTGACCCGTATACTTTTAATCTTTGATTTTATTTTAATTCTTTTATTTTTTTATATAGATTTCTTAAATGGTTCCTATTTTTTATATAGATTTCTTAAATATAATAATATTTATTTTTGTTTGGTCATTTAATTTTTTTTATTGTTTTTTGTTAATATTGTTGGGTGTTGAAATTTCTATTATTATAGATAAGGAGTTCTAAATAATAATAACGATCATTTTAAGTTTTTTTATTATAAATATGTGAGACTAATTATATATTTCGATATTTGTTTAATATTAGTGTCTTCAAATATATATAAATAAATAAATTTCCTATTTGTTTTTTAAAATAATAATTTACTATCAGTGTTCTAAAATATATTTAATATAATAATTTGATGAATAAATCTTTTAAAAAATAATTCTTTTAACAATAATTAAGGTGTCATCATTAGTATGAAAAATAGTAATTAGAATATTAATAATTTATAACAATATATTTAATGACAACTATGATAATAGTGACAAAAATTCATTCGTCACTGTTATTTTTGTGAAAAATAGCTTCTGTGTCTTTTTTTATGTATAATATTTTGGATCTCATATCACGAAAAAAAAATATATGAAACCACATGTAGACATGATAGGTAGAAAAATTGTCAAATTATCTACAATAATAAAATAAAAAAATTGCCCTGCGTTTCGCCACAACCAACACCAAATTTATTAACATGTAAAAAAATTGTTAATGATCCTAAATGTTTTTTTTTAAAAAAAATGTTATACATCTCAGCTAAATAATAAACTTAAAAATTTTAAGATTATGTTATTTTTATATGTATTTACTTTACTATAGATTAGAAATTTAGAATAATGATAATAATTATTTTTGAGACTTTTCCTAAAAAATAGGAGAGACTAATAAATATTGTGATATTTTTTTATATTAACGTCTTAATATATATATATATAAATGAGCTAACTTTTCTTTATAAATCTCAAATTAATTTAATCTTAATGTTCTAAATTTTTTTAATATAATAATATGAAAAAAAAAAAGAAAAAATATTTGATAAATTTTAGTAGTTGTATTTTTGTTATTTGTCAAATAAATTATTCGTCAAATATTTAAAACATGTACAACAAATAATTAATATGTTGCAAGAAACAAATAATATATCTTTAATCAATTTGATCAATTGCGGTTTTGATATCTACCAATTAAATTATTACCAAAGTAGTTTAAACAAAACCACCAATCGAATTGTTTGTTGTGTAAAACAAATCACGCATTTTTGTTAAATTCAACGATTATAATTTTATTATTTACTAATAAAATAATTCATAAAACAAATAAAGCATAAACAACAATAAATCAATATGTTACATAGATCACGTGACTCATTTTAACAGAATTTCTTTCATTCCAATTGTACAATCTACAGATTAAATAATTATCAAAATAGTTTTAACAGCATCGACATTTAATCACTATTATACAGGAAAAAAAACCGTTTCTAACAGATTTTATCAATTACAATTTTACAAAATAAATATTAAAATAATCAATTACAACACACACACAATAAATCAATTTTCTATATATATTGAAAGATTCTTGAATTGTCTGCCGATCATTCATTTCCCTCTTGTCTTTGTTAAATACATTGAAACTAGTGGTTTGTCCACTAGAGTTTGTCCTAGTGGTGTGTCCACTAGAGTTTGTCCTAGTGGTGTATCCAATAACTTATATTAACTATGAAAAGAAAGGCTAGTCTATGCAAAATAAAGTAAATCACCTATTTACATGTTCTAATACACCCCTGTATTCGAAACGGGAGGTTGACGAACGTTGAGACTATCCCGAAAATCTTCAAAGAGTTGCAACGGAAGATCTTTAATGAAGATGTCAGCAATCTGATAACGAGAAGGAACGTGTAAAACACGAACTTGACCACGAGAGACTTTCTCGCGCACAAAGTGAATATCCATTTCAATGTGCTTAGTGCGCTGATGTTGGACTGGGTTTCCAGAGAGATAAACTGCACTAATATTGTCACAATAAACTAAGGTTGCTTTCGAAACAGGACAATGTAACTCCAAAAGTAAATTGCGGATCCAACATGATTTAGAAACAACATTAGCCACCCTGCGGTACTCGGCCTCAACACTAGATCGGGACAAAGTGGGTTGTCTCTTGGCAGACCAAGAGATTAAGTTTTCTCCAATATAGACACAATACCCAGAAGTTGACTGTCGTGTATCTGGACATCCACCCCAATCTGCATCAGTATAGGAAAGTAGATCATGAATCGAATATGGATAAAGATGAAGACCAAAGGTACTAGTACCCTTAATGTAGCGAATGATACGCTTCAAGGCAGTCATGTGTTGAGATCGCGGATCATGCATAAATAGACAAATTTGTTGAACTGCATAAGAAATATATGGTATGGTAAAAGTAAGATATTGGAGAGCACCAGCCAGACTGCGATACTCAGTGGGATCATGATACGGATTTCCTGACGATAAATTGAGTTTGGCCTTTGTGTCCACTGGTGTAGAAGATGGTTTGGAAGAGGACAAACCAGCCCGCTCAATAATTTCTTTGGCATACTTTTGTTGAGATAAAAAAATACCCGCGGAATGTCTGGTAACTGAGATGCCGAGAAAATAACTGAGAGGCCCCAAATCTTTCATAGCAAATTCTGAGCCAAGCCTAGACATAATGGATTGGCGAAGAGTAGCTGAAGAGGCTGCAAGAATTATATCATCCACATAAAGAAGAATATATGCTATATCATTGCCCTGACGATAAATGAATAATGAATGATCTGAAACACAGTGAGAAAATCCCAAGGTAGCAACATAATCAGTAAATCGTTGATACCAAGCACGAGGAGCTTGCTTAAGTCCATAGAGAGACTTCTTGAGCAAGCAAACATAATCGGGGTGTTCAGAATTTCGGAAGCCAGGAGGGTGATGCATGTAGACCGTTTCATCGAGATTCCCATGTAAAAATGCATTTTTGACATCTAATTGATGAAGACACCAAGATTTTGATAAAGCAATACTGAGTACCGTGCGGATGGTAGCGGGTTTGACAACGGGGCTAAAGGTTTCCCCGCAATCAATGCATGTTTGCTGACCAGCACCATTACCGACAAGACGTGCTTTGTACCGTGCAAAGGATCCATCAGAATTCTTTTTGTGCCTGAAAATCCATAAACTTCGAATGACATTAGCATCAGACGGACGAGGTACTAAGTCCCACGTCTTATTTTCAATAAGAGCATCGTATTTGTCGGTCATTGCCATTTTCCAATTCGGATCATGTAATGCATGAATGGGATTAGTAGGTAAAGGGGAGATAGATGTGGGGGCTGAAGTGTGGAGGTTAAGTAGCTGACGAGGTTTAAAAATGTCATGTTGGGATCTGGTGGTCATTTGTGGAGAGTGAGGTGGAGGAGCAATCGGAAGAGTTGGGGAAGGTGCGAGAATGGGAGGAGGGTGGGGAGAAGTAGTGGGTGTGGTAGAGGAAATTAATGGGATAGGTAAGGGTGACCTAATTGGAGAAAGAGGACTTGAAAGAGGGGTTTGAGGAGGAGAGATTAAAGGATTAGGAGAAGTGGATTGAGTAGGGGAGGGAGGAAGAGGTATAAGACTTGTATCTAGAAATTCATAAGATGAAGAAGTGGGAGCATGTAATTTAGAAAATGGGAAAACAGTTTCATCAAATGTGACATGCCTGGAAACAAGAATTTTACGACTCGATAAATCATAGCATTTATAGCCTCTATGATTTGATGGATATCCTAGAAAAATACACGGTGTTGACCGAGCTTGTAATTTATTTCGAGAAGTGGAGGGAAGAAGAGGGTAGCATAAGCACCCAAAAACACGAAGGTGAGAGTATGACGGGTCTCGGAGATATAGAATTTTTGTGGGTGTTTGGAAAGCAAGCTTTTTGTTTGGGAGAATGTTAAGGAGATAAGTAGCCATTTGAAGGGCATGATGCCGAAAAGAGGGAGGTAGGGATGCATGAGCGAGAAGAGTGCGAATGATGTTATTGATGGTACAGATTTTTCTTTCAGCTTTTCCATTTTGAGATGATGTATGAGGGCAAGAGAATCGAAAACTCATTCCATTTTGTTGACAAAATTTATGAAATTGTCCATTGTCATATTCTGTGTCATTATCACATTGGAAACATTTTATTTGTCTTTCGAATTGAGTGTGAATATGATTACGAAAAGTGAGAAAAATGGAATGTACTTGAGATTTGGAGGCAATGGGAGAAGTCCATAGAAAATTCGTGAAATCATCAAGAAATAAAACATAATACCGATGAACACCCGAACTGAGTGTGGGTGATGTCCAAGGATCACTATGCACAATATCAAAAGGAAATAAAGTGTGAGATAGAGAATCACTGAAAGGTAATTTAACTTGTTTTCCAAGAGTACATGACTGACATATAAAATTATCCGGAAATTTGTTAAAAACAAGTAAATTGTTTTTACGAAGGGAGCTTAAAACAGGAGCTCCTGGATGTCCTAAACGACTATGCCATAATTCAGTAGAAAAAGTAGTGAAAGCAGACTGTGTTGAAAAGCCAACAGAAGGACTGGTGATAATTGGATATAGGTCACTGAAGCTGTTACATCTCATTAAAGGCATCCCCGTTGGAAAATCCTTCACAGAAAAACCGAAAGGATCAAATTCAACCGAGGCATTATTGTCAATGGTGAATTTTCGCACAGACATAAGATTTTTAATTAATTTTAGTGCATGCAAGACATTGTTCAAAATAAGGGAAGAATTAGGGTTAGGTAATAATGCATTTCCACAACCTAGAATAGGAATTTGATGGCCACTACCAACAGTAATATTATGATTTTTGCTCATATTGAAATAAGACGTAAGATTACCTCCATGCGCGGTCATATGCGATGTAGCGCCAGTGTCCATGTACCATTGATCATCCAGGGGAACCATGGAGAGAGTGTGCATAGCGGCTTGAATATCAGTCGGAGCATAAGAACTTTGGGCCTGCGGTGGTGTGGCTGCCATATGGGCCTGTGGGGAACGAGGCCCAAGCAAGCTGGGCTGGCGAGGATGAGGGGGTTGTTGGATAAGGGCATGGAGGCGTGGCCCAAGATGGCCAAGGCCCGGCCCAAGGTGAAGCAGCCCATGGTTGCCAATAAATGGCTTGTTTCTCCCAAAAGGGGGAGTCCCCTGCGTCTGCCACCATGACCCACGGGAAGAAGAAGAGGGATGATTGCCACGGCCACCCGACGTGCGTCCCCTGTGTCTGCCACCACGAGCACCACTACCACCACGGCCATTACGGTGGTTAGGGGTTCGATTGAGGTTGTGGGCGTCTACGGGAGCCACGAAGAAGGCAGAGGTTGAGGGATTTTGGGTGGCCTTCTTCGTCCTCGCTGTCTCCTCCAGAACTAGCATCGACCGAGCTTTGTAGAAGAGGGGAAGGGTGTCGCCATGGCGAATTTGAGAACCCACCCCTGCATAGGCGTCTGTCAAGCCCGAGAGGAGCTGTAGAACCAGACACTCGTTGGAGACAGGGGCGCCGACATTAGACAGCTGATCGGAGAGAGATTTGAGGTGTTGACAGTAGGAAGATGCATCCCCAAAGTCTTCCATCTGAACGTTGGAGAACTTCTGTTCCAGGTAGAGTGCCCTGGAGTTTTTGTTGTTGGAGAAGATGTCTTTTAGGCGTGCCCAAGCAAGGGCAGCAGTGGAGTCTCTCTCAAGAATTATGTTGAGGAGGTCTTCGGAGATGGTTCCATAGATCCATTGGAGTACAATGGCGTCGACCCGTGACCAAAGAGCTGGGTCTGTAGGGGACGAATCAATCTTCAGTTGTTCTACCGAGGGAGGAATAATGTGGTCAAGAATTTGGTAAGCTCTAGCATGAATTTTGAATAATTATGACCATGTGATATATTGACCCTTTTCAATATCTAAAGTAATTTTGATGAATGTGTTGATGTTTGATACTGCGAGAGCTAGGTGTGTTGTATGAGAGGTTGCTGCAGATTTTGGAGGAGAAGAAGGAGAGGTTGATGCAGATATTGATTGGTCTGCCATGGTGTGAATAAGTAGAGGTTGCTGCAGATATTGCAGAAGAAGGAGGCAGAAAAGATGGGGATTGAGAAGGAAGAAATGGCAGGTATGGCTAGTGCTCTGATACCATGAAAGATTCTTGAATTGTCTTCCGATCATTCATTTCCCTCTTGTCTTTGTTAAATACATTGAAACTAGTGGTTTGTCCACTAGAATTTGTCCTAGTGGTGTGTCCAATAACTTGATATTAACTATGAAAAGAAAGGCTACTCTATAGATAAATTCAAAATAAAGTAAATCACCTATTTACATGTTCTAATATATATATATATATATAAGCACAGCACGTGTGCACGTTAGCTCTTTAATTTATAAAACTATAAAGAGGTTTGTTTTTAGATCGTGGCTCAAGCATCAAACTCACTAGCTACTACATCCTCTCCTCGGGGAAAAGAAATTATAAAGAATCGAACCCTGTTGGTGAACAGAAAGAAATTCTTGCAGATATTGCCGCGCATTGTCAATTCTACTACATGAGACAAGAAATTAACAAGAAAAACACATGATATTAACACAGCAGGAAAACTGCCTAGAAATCAACAGAATATCTACAAGATAGAGAACATAATTTTTACTACAAATCTCGACCTCCTAGAAAGTAGTCTTGTGAAGAAGGAGCTCGATATACCTTTCTGAGATGATGGCTGCCAGGCCTCCGCCCAAGTATGAGGGTGTTCCCCCTCAGGAGCTTTCATTTGGTGGAATGGCTAGCAAATCCCATGCATTGCATTCTTACAAAAGCGCCCACATATACAGCTTATCTTGCATCAGAAATCAAATTCTACATTGCAGTATTTGAGTTGATTTGTGTTCTCTAACAAAAATGAAAGAAAAAACAATTTGGCTAAGGACTTCCCTTCTTTATCTTCTGTTGCTTCTTCCTAAGTTGAGAAATGCAGAGGTATTTAGAGATTCCAAGCACCAGCTTTCATTTTTGGCGGTCATCATGAAGTGATCTGATAAGGGCAAAAGCTATTTACCATTTTCATTACCAGCATCACTTTTAAAGTTTGCATGGTTGCAGTGTCGACACATAAAACGAGACTTGGATGCCGGCAACCTCTCCTATGACGATTTCCTTGGCCCGAAGCAATGTCTCAGACTAGTATTTGTTCTATTCTCCTAATTGCTTCCCTCATGTCTAGCCGTTGCACTGGACTACTTTCGATGCAAGCTGCCCCGATTCGGAGTAACCTCACCATCTGGTCGATTGAATTTGTATTGTTCGCAATCTCAGGATCGATCAGTTCTTGCTCTCTCTGCTCGAAGCTTGCTTGTAAGACCCATTGGACCACATCAGTCCCTCCCTTGCCATTGGCAAGATACTGAGAAGGGAACTTCCCGGTGATGACTTCAAGAATTATGATACCTAGACAGTAGACATCAGACTTCGGCGAAATTTGCTGGTGTTGAATGTATTCCGGGGACTTGTAGCCAAACATCACTTGTGCAGAATGGCTGGGATTGGTAAGCGGGTCCAGGGCATAGTCAATGATTAGTGGCTCATAGTTTTCACTTAAAAGAACGTTGCTGGACTTGAGATTTCCATGTGGGAGGTCATAGGATGCATATTCTGAATGGAGAAAACCTAATGCACTTGAGATTCCCTTGATTATCTTCAGACGTGTGGGCCAATTGAGGTCGGCATGACATATTCCACGGTCACCTGAAGAACAATGAACTTCAAATCAGACATCGATGGGGGGCATGCAGGGAAAATATTAATTAAGAATGCTGGTTTTTCTAATCCAATAATAAAGACAGAAAGTATTGGTCGAACAGGGGCCACTTGACAAGATGAAAGGAATAAATTTGGAAGCCTTCAAAACAATCAGAAACACAATCCTGGTAATTTGTGATTGAAGCTGGAACATAATTTCCATGATCACACAAATCACTTTAAGCCTTTTGAATGACATGCTTTATTAGGCAATATTTTGATGAATGGCATGAGATCATAATCAGTCGAGTTAATGATTATCACAGGTTTTCAATCGCACCATGTTAGCATGACAAGAGTGACAATCACATAGACAGATAAAAATATAGGAAAAAATATAATGGAAGAAATTTCCTGAGGATTTCATACCATGCAAGACATACAACAAGCTGCCCTTGGGCACATACTCTGATACCAACAGCTTCTCCTCCTTCCTGTAATGGTATGCCAATGGTGTCAAAATATTTTTATGCTTTATCCTTCCAAACCGTCTCATCTCATCATCAAACCCATCTCTTCCTAACCTATTCATCTCCCTCATCCTCTTCACCACCACTGACAACCCATTTGTCATCACCGCCTTATATGCAGATCCCAGCCCTCCATTTCCCAACACTTCTGCCGCTGCCTTCATTAAATCAGGCAATCCAAATGCACCCTTTTCATTGTTAATCATGATCAGATCACCCATACCATTCTTGCTTCCGTGAGTGGAACCCTTACGGGAAGAGTCGCCGCCTCTCCGAGAACTCCCTTCAGCTGGCTTCTTAATTGAGCGCACGCGCACAGGAATCATCTCATCGGGTGTTTCTTTCTCCAATATACTGAAATCATCGCCCTTATCCTTCTTCCTCCCGGTAAAGGTAGCGAAAAATAAAATACCCATCACTACTAGAGCTCCGATACCAATTGCCAACTTGGTATGACCGTCTGAATCAGCGCTTTCTTTTTTCTTTTCATCAGCAGGTTGAGGCAAAGGTTCTACAACCATTGAGGAGCAATCCCTGTCAAGTTGTTTCCCACAGAGTCCTTCATTTCCTAGAAATGACACATTGCTGAATTTGGAAAAGCTGTCGGGGATCTCTCCTTCAAGTTTGTTGTGTGAAAGGTCCAGGGAAGTTACCGTCGTGGGTTTTCTCAATGTAGGGATATGTCCAGAGAACTGGTTGCCTTCGAGATGCAGTTCCAATAGATGCGGTAAAGCCATTAATGAAAGAGGAATATTCCCTGTGAAATCGTTATTAGACAGCCAAACTTTCTTTAAAGATGCCATGGAGGAAAAGAAGTCATCTGGTATTTGGCCTGAAAAGTTGTTGTGAGACAACAAGAGTAATTTCAACGCACCCAATTTGTTGAAGGCTGGGATTTGACCTGAGAAGGAGTTGTTCTTTAAACTGAGGGTTCGAAGAGCACGGAGTTGCTGCAGCGCCTCAATATCAATAGTTCCTGACAGGCCAAAGTCTGAGAGATGGAGACCTGTGATGAGACCACCGAAACAAATGATACCAGCCCATCTTTTAACACAAGGAGAAGAGCGTGAATCCCAATCATCCAATGCCTCAGCGTTTGTGAAAGAGCTCTTGAGTTTGAGGAGAGCCTCATTTTCTGTCAAGGAAAATGCGAGTTTGGAGAGGGAGAAGGAGAAGGTGAGAAGGGAAAGCATGAAGACGGTACGAATACGGACAGCAGCCATTGCCAAGCCGGAAATGTCAGACAATCCCGGATAGAAACCTGCCACTGCTCGAAAGGATTTCTTGGCTCTCTAGATCTTTTTGGTGGCTTATTCTTTTCCCTTTGTTTAGCTCGGGATTGAGAGGGTGTGTCATGTTGAGTTTTCTGTGTGGCTATGAGGGAATTGTTGATTAAGCTAGCAAGTATTGTTGTTTTGATTCTAAGAATAGAATTCCAAATTAGAGAGGTACAGCCATCTTATAGAGGAGAAATGAGTTGTGGTGTTGAGAGAGATCTGCAACAATCATTGACCCTGTCAATTGCTTATTGAGCTCCAAAATTTGACGACTCCTATATATATACATATATAAATATAGCTGTATCAAATATCTCTGTCCCTAAAATGTGAGTGGGTGAGTGCGTGATTGCCTTCAGTGGATGATTAATTAGCCTTTCTCATGTCCAAATCTGCTCACCTCACAGAACTCAAATCACAAATCATTCCCATTCCACCTATGACCTTTTGACTACTGGTCTTCGAGCATAGATTTGCAGGTTTTGAGTCCCATCCCATACGTACAATGAGGTTTACCATGAAGAAATATCAGCTATTTCTGCAGCTGTGAAGCTATTCTTAGAGAATTTCATGTCTTTGCATTTCCTGGAAGTTCAATGAGGTTTAGGATTCATGTGCAGAAACCTTTTTCTGCTGCTGTTGATCAAGTTCTTATTTCTTAAGTTTCACAAGCGCAATTTCCCAGGCTTTATCATTTTCATGAGTAGGGCATGCAGTAAAGAGTGGAAAGCCTTCTCAGAAAATTCATCAAAACCTTGCGCCACTGATTTAGCATCACTGGTTTTGTATCTGAGCTCATTTGATT
The DNA here is from genome assembly GCA_032356905.1 of Salix exigua. NCBI lineage: Eukaryota > Viridiplantae > Streptophyta > Magnoliopsida > Malpighiales > Salicaceae > Salix > Salix exigua. The sequence continues at coordinate 9,110,159 of CM063593.1, read as the reverse complement.
ACGTTGTCTGTTTAGATCCTTTTTTTATTTGAACTATCTGCTTTCCATCAATGAAATCGTGTGAGTTCAGGGATTGCCCAAGCACACTGGACTTGTCAGTCATATAATCAGCTTAAATATTTGCAAAATGAAAGATTGAAACAGGATACAAGTTCAAGAAATAACTCAATCTGCTTTCCTTGGCTCTTTGCATTCACAACTCTGATTATTGATCAGGGAATTCGTGCAAACACCAATCCTGGCTTTCTGTTCAACTCCATCGGAAAGTTTCTTGGCTCGACTAGCACTTCCAAGCCCTTGCATTTAGTGAGATGTGAAAGCCTGCAACCATGAACAGTAATTAGATTTTCTTCTTCAATGATGATAACTAATGGTTAATCAATATGATCAGGTAGAGCAAGTATTACAGAAAATATGTTGCAATGACCAGGATCTGCAAGGTGAGCCATCAAATTATCTATTGGGCCTTCTCCAGTATAAATGGCCTGGAAGCAAAAACCAACAAATGCTAGCATAGCAAGACGCCCGTTCTTTATCTCTTTAGTCCTTATTGCCATTACAGGTTCCGGTGACCCTTTACCCCAATTCCAGGGATCAAACCACAAGCCACCGGGGTAACCAACATCTGGCTTTGGGTTAGTTTTGTGTGGTAACTTAGGCTCTATATCAACACACCCTGGCTTAATTATATCAGCCCATCTTCTTCCTTCAACCCAACCCATCAGGATTAACTGCACTACAAACAAGGTTGTAGGATCTGCGAAGTACTCTCGAGTGCCAGCATCATACCAATTGAAATTATCGATGAGGCCTAGTCTTTCTAGCCATTCTGGAATGAGAATTCCTGCTGCAGCTAGCATTGCCCACCTGCCATGTATTAGCTCAGCTTGTGCAAACCATTTAAGCAACTCTGGATCAGACCCTGAAATACATGATGCATGATGATGGATATCAACAACTAGTATAATTACTTTATGATGGAGTGTGGAACAGGATCAAAGAGCTTTTATAAAACTTTGAAAAACAAACAATCTGAACGTCCAGTCATTATTTCTGGAAGATGTTTCAGAGAGATGTTCGGTACCGCTTACCTAATCCAAGCGGGTCGAAGCCAAAATCCCCAGGAAGGCTTCATTTAACACAAAGAAAGAATCAATGTTTCAAAAATCATATTTCACCAATTATGAATACAGTTATCCAGCAAGAAAAAAAAAGGAAGGAAGGAAAAAATCATCAAGATCAGGCCATGCCGTGCACTTCGTTCCTTCTGTTGGCAATTCGAGAGGTAATTTTGTGAAGTTCCACACCAAATGTCATCAACCGAACCGATATTTAGCATATTGGTTTTGAAGACAGCGCAGTGTACAAGATAACATAGTAATGTTACCTTCCATCAAGCCATTCAGGCGGCGAGCTGCCAGGGAACCACAATGGCCTGTCCGGAGGGAGTGGTTCGCACACACTTGAAACCCCTTTTGTTGCATTTACTCTAACTTTCACTGCCTGGCATTTTACAATATTCCCAAGAAAAGATTTTTGAGGTTTATCCCTGTTTTCTCGAGCAGAAAGCACGGCAAGTCAGTAAAAGATTCGAATTGAGTTTAGATACAGATTAACATAAGCATTCAATATTAAAACAGGTCTACTATGCTAGAACGATACGAAAGAAAATGGAGAAGAAATGACTGGTGATCACCTTGCCCTAGTTGGAAGGCTAGACAACGAAGAAGAGGCAAAGTTTAGAGCCATGAATGACCAGGCGAGTCCAAAGTTGTAGCGCAGCTGGTAGCTGACTGTCTCTTGATTTAGGCAAGGCTAACTCAGCTTATCCATCCTATCACGAAGATACATGGACGAGTGCACTCCTTTGCAGCAGGTGAAGAACCAATTGTAACTCGACACATGTGCAGGACAGATGAGTGCGCTTTCTAGGCCCTTTAGCCTGTCCCTGCAGTCCAGGACTTTTGTGTACTGGCAACAAGCCCATTATGTAAAGTCGTGGGCCTGTATGAGATTCAATGTATTGATCTGAATCCTGAGGGGCTTAGCCCATTATGTACCCGTAAGCCTGATTTCTGAAAATATTTATAAAAAAATATTTGTAAAATGTATTTTTTAAAAAATAAAATAAAATATCATTTTAATATATTTCTTAAAGAAAAAAAATTTAAAAAACAATTTAAAAAACAATATCAACTACACTTACTTAATATATATTACAAATAGTCATTTATTAATATATATTAGCTGTACTAAAGATATAGTTGACCCACACAATCATTTCCAGTCCACTGCTTAAGATTTTATTATTATTATTATAGGTCCCTAAAATTCTTATAGATGTCTACTTCAGTCAACAAAACGTTTTTTTTCTTCCTTCAAAGTTCTGTTTTCTATGCTTTTGTACACTTAGATCCTTTTCAATTTCTTTTATCTCGCTTTCCTTTTATGTCAAAAGATATTACGCCATTAGATGGGTGACACGAATTGACATCCAAAAACATTATTTCATCCCTAGAATTTATGTTCTTGCGTAATTGGTCCTTATCCTCTCACTCTAGGTTGTCTAATCGAATTAAAGACAAACTATCCTTATTAATATTAAAGATTTAATGAGAATCTTTCTTACTGTCAAAGCCAATTTCACCACATTAAAGTGTATATATTTCAGCAGTTAGCTTGTCCATTAAAGGTCCACCTCTTTCCTTCTTTCATTTTTTCCCCAGCAGTTGTTGTGGTCATCTCCCTCTACCTATCGATTGTTCATTGTCAAGTCGTTTCGTATTCATCCAAATCTACAAAACTTTATTTTTTAAAGATAAATAAATAAATCAATCAATTTTCAGTTCTGAAATGTAATTGATGGCAACTCTCCACCACCAACACCTACTCAATTGCTTCCTGTATGTCTTCCTTTGAAATGCCGCCACAGAGACTTTTTTGTAGTTTTCCGCACGTCTCCTCGATGGAGATGCTTTTTTAGCACTTCCAGGAGAGGAGGAGGAGGAGGACATACAGGAAGCATACCCAAAATAATTTGCAATAATTTTTTTAATTTTTTAATATATTTTAAAAAAAACACTTTTAAAATGAACTCTTTTATAATATAAATTTTGTTATACATTTGAATACTAGCTATTACTTTTTATATGTAGAGGATTATGTGTACTATGTTTATTAAAAATAAAAAAGTGTATTTTTTTATTTATATAAATAATGTTTTGATACAATAAAGAATTTATAATTATAATAACTTTATAATTTTTTATACAAAAAATTTCACTGCATAAAATATAATTGAATATTAATAATAAACACATTAATAAAATTAAAACTAATTGTAATAAATCAAAACTTTGATCTATTATTGAATTTATTGATGACATTGTTCTGTCTTTTTTCTATAACAACCTGGGTCATATGAAAGCTCCTCGGATTTTATGTCATAACTCATATTAAAAAAAAAAAATTGAAAGCAATAAAGTAAATAAAAAAAATATTTTAAAATATAAAAACAACAATTAATTTTGGAGGAGGCTTAAGGGGGTGGTTGGGGGTGAGTTTTTAAATAGTTTTATTGATGTAAAAACAATAAAATTGAAGTAGATTTGGGCGTTGAATGATAAGAGTCGAACGATCTCTCACTTGGAACCAACGCACTCAACAAATCCGCACCTGTTTCTGATACTTAAACATCTCACCCAATCCAATCTCTCCACTCTCTCTCTCTCAAATAATTCGCACCAAAACCTGTAAAGAGTTTAGATCCATCCATGCACTACAAAAAACCTCAGATTTTCAGTTTCAAATCGATAATTTCTCATTAACAATGGCAGAGACTATAGCACCACCACTGGGCAGTCGTTTCAATTGCAAAAGGCTTGAGTTAAAACGCTGCCTTCCTGCTTTTTTATCTTCTCACAAAACTCTCTTTACTCTCCTCTGGATCGCCGCCTTAGCCTCCGTCTTTCTATGGAAAAGCAATCCCATTGGTGCTGGGTTCGGCATTTTCTGGCGAGGACCCCTCCGCCCCATGCCTCAACTGCGTCCTGTGGCTTTCAATTTGACGGATTTTGGTGCCGTCGGTGATGGTTTTACTGTCAATACCGAGGCTTTTGAGAGGGCAGTTTCGGCAATCTCGAAATTGAGCAAGAGGGGGGGTGGCCAACTTAATGTACCTCCAGGGAGATGGCTAACGGCGCCTTTTAATTTGACTAGTCATATGACTCTCTTTCTTGCTGAGGATGCTGTTATACTTGGAATCCAGGTTTACTCTCTAATTAGTATCAATCTTAGCCTTAGATTTTAATCTCACATTTTCCATTATTATTATTATCATCATCATTCTCTTTGTCAAATATGTGGAAAGTTATATTGTTGTTGTTTATTTATTAATTTATTGTTAACAAAAATAAAATAAAATAAAATATAAAAGCTTTGGGATTTTAGCTAACTAATTAGGCCTGTTTGGTTTTTTCTTTCTTTCAATAATTACGTAATGATTTAGATTCAAGATAAAAAAGGAAATGTTATATTGCTGGGGTGGCCGAGTTTATTTAATGAGTTTATAAATCTGTGATCATCGGCCTTTGGAGGGACTGTTTCAATATCTAGTTTAAATGGAATTTTATGTAGGACTGTGGAATAGTTTGACATGCTCGAGTTGTATACTTGGGGGGAGTGTTTATGTGTGTGTGTGTGTGTGTGTGTGTGTGTGTGTTGCTCGTGCAAAGAAATAATGGTTACATGTAGAATCTACATGCTTATGGACAGGGAAAAGAGTCATGATGCACTTGAACATGTAATAGGGTCAAACAAACAATTGCTAAGTTTCCTACTAGCTGCGTTTGAGGGAGGGGCTGTATGCCTTGTTGTCTTAAACAACTGTTTGGCTAGGGACAGGGAGAGTGAGTGACAGTAGATTTAACAAGCTTTATAATTATTATCATGACAATGCAAAGTCATACCTTTCAAGTTAATCATTGAAGCTTATTATTGTCCATTAGAACAATGTGTTTCAAATATGAATATTAATTTTTTTTTCTTACAAAATTCAATTTCAACTGTGAATGAGTACACCGTGAAGTTATCGAACATAAACTATCATATTCATATCAAAATAATATTTTTTTCATTTTTTAAAAATAATTTTTGACATTAGCATATCAAAACGATCTGAAAACATAAAATATATTAATTTTAAGCAAACAAATATCAGTTTTTGATGAAAAGTAGGTTCAACCGCCCAACCAAACACACCCAATGATAGCTTACTAATTGTTGGTCTCCCAAATAGTTGTAAACTTAGGCAACTCTTTATAGTTTTTAATTTTATTTTATTTTTTGTGATTTGAAGCTACTGCTCATTTAAGACATGTCCCCTTGTCTGATATTTGACAGGATGAGAAATATTGGCCTTTAATGCCTGCATTGCCTTCATATGGGTATGGGAGAGAGCATCCTGGACCTCGATATGGAAGTTTAATCCATGGTCAAAACCTCAGAGATATTGTTATAACTGGTTAGTCAATTCAACTTCCATAAAAAAGTATGCTCAGCCCTCAATTCTAGCTTTTAACTTTGAAAGAGGTTAAAAAGTTGTAGCCCCATATTTCACGCATGCAATGAGGATCTATATGCAAAAAGAAACAGTGATCTTCAAGATGGCCAATCGTATACAAAATGTTATAGCAAAAATCACGGAAGCAATTCTAATAAAAAATGAAGAGTACAAAAATGTATGAACAACCAGCAGGGTAAATCGCTAACTGTTCAGGAGCTGATTGTTGACCAATGTTAGTGTAGAATTAATCATGAGCTGCACATATGGAATCAAAGTGAAATTTTCTTGGCCATTTTGGGTCATATATTGAAGAGAAGATGAAGTGTGGCATGACCATTTTCTTCAACTTCTGGCATCATCATGCGATATCATTGATTATACTAAATTTGCATAGGTCTGCCACCCAGAAGTTTATTGTACAAAATAATAGCGAGCTCTTCGTTTCCGTACTGGAGCATTTTGCTGTTTAGAATTCTGGGAACTGAGAACTACAAGATTACTTGGAAAGGACATTCCTTTGAATGTTAGATATGTTCATTTACATTTACTCAATGCCTATGCTTTGTGACCTAACAATCCCTTCACAAAATAAGGTGTAGCAAATAAGGACCTTAACTTGCTTCCTTTTGTAACTCTGCTTAATCACATGGGCAATCAATGAAATTAATTAATTCTTGCTATTCAAGCATTTTCATCATATATTTGAATGAGATGTGTATATACATAGGCCCAAATCAAACTGATGGAACCGCTGTAGAAACAGTTTATATGGTTGTTTGGTAGCCACCAGCTATATGCATATCATTAGTTCTAGTTTGAAATCTGTTTAGGATGATCCAGAAGTTAGTGGAATCTAGCTTTGGTTGTTAGTGTGGTGAACACTGAGTTCATCAACATTTTGTATTTGCAAATGTTTATTCCTCGACTGGGAATGATCCTCATTTAACATTTCTGCTGATCAACACAGGACACAATGGTACCATAGATGGACAGGGTCAGACATGGTGGAAGAAATATCGCCAAAAGCTACTCAACCACACTAGGGGGCCCCTTGTGCAGATAATGTGGTCAAGTGACATTGTGTTTTCGAACATAACTCTTCAAAACTCCCCATTTTGGACACTTCATCCATATGACTGCAAGAATGTAACAATCAGGAATGTTACGATCCTGGCACCCATATTTGAAGCCCCAAATACTGATGGAATTGATCCTGGTAAATATTTCTGACAATCGTAGTCTTCTGCAGATGAAATTTATTTTGCAGAAAATGACTCTACCTTTGATGTCAACTTAACCTATAGAGTTGATCAGCCTACATATTGATCCGAGCCTGTAATAATGCACCCTGGATTAGATGCACTGCTGAGTTTTAATTGGTCTACGGATCTATGTCAATGAAAAGAAAAGGGCTAAATTTAAGTTGAAAAAACGGTTGTCAAACAACTTTAGGGCTAAAGTCAGTTGTTAGAGAAATGGTTCATTGAAGAGGGTTTTTTCTCTTGTGTGTTTGAGTGTTTTTCAACTCACTGACGAGCTGTTCTGGGATGATAATGAATAATGCATTCCACATATCAAAGTATGGGTGAGCTTGATTGCAAGCTGCAAAATTTATTCATCTTTGATACTAAACTTTGGATCATGTGTCATTCTACATTTTCCTTTGAACTCTCCTAAACTGACTTCATTCTTGTGATATCCTATTTACCATTGTACTAGTTAATTTTGTTTTTTCATTATCCTTCTATTTTAATGTAGGACCATGATGTAATCCTGCAAGATAGTAACTAGAAATACTTTCATCTTATATTGGCTGGTTAAGCTCCAAAGCCCTTGGCATCACATAGGATGTGCCATCATAGCATTTTCAGCAAATTGTTTTGTTACGCTGAAATGCTTTTTTGAAGTTTGTAAGCAATTTGTACTTACCATACTGAAAAAAGTGAACTTTGATTTTTGGCATGAATAGATTCGTGCGAGGATATGGTAATCGAAGACTGTTATATAAGTGTGGGGGATGATGCAATTGCAATAAAGAGTGGCTGGGATCAGTATGGAACTGCATATGGACAACCGTCAACGAATATTCTCATCCGTAATCTTGTAGTTCGCTCTATGGTCAGGTAAAATATCTGATGTAATTTGCTTCCAATTTGGTGTATATTTGTTGCAATATTGTTCTGGTAATTTTGCTGGAGCTAGTTTTTTTATTGCATCCTTTTAAGCCTTCTACAAATCTTCATACCCAAGCATTATTGAATCTTTCTTGTCTTTCTATAGGCATCTCCCCTAGCATGATCGAAACTTTTGAATTTGTGCATGGATGCACAGAACCTACTTTGTAGAGGATATTTATTTATTTTTGATAATTTCAACTATTTGATTAGGATTCTTTAGAGGAAATGTGCTCAAGCGGAGGCACATGATTTATCCTAAACTTCACTTAATTTATTTACATATACTACATGTATATCAGAGAACCTGCTTTTAACCAGAACTCTACCACATAGGTACTTCAAGTTCTATCACCACATTACTTCCTGCAATTCTGTTGGAAGGGAACCAATAATTGTTTTTCTTGATGAAATGTTGTGTGACTTTCAGCCATGTTAAAACTTCACTTAAGAAACTGCTGTAACTGAAGCAGGGTAGCAAATCTCAATCGTGGTTGCTTGGCAATGTGCAGTGTGATCGATTTTGGACTCTCGACTCTTTAGGCTTTATCAAACAATTAGTTCTATTAGATTCACATTTTAGCTGTCTTGCTATGTCATATATGCATAACTGTTTTTTTAGACGGTAACTGAGATCCACCCTGACCGAATTTTGTAACAGTGCCGGTATATCGATTGGCAGCGAGATGTCAGGTGGGGTATCAAATGTCACTGTGGAGAACATCCTTGTGTGGAACTCTCGGCGTGCAGTTCGGATCAAGACTGCTCCTGGAAGAGGGGGATATGTTCGACATATAACTTACAGGAACCTGACATTTGACAATGTACGAGTTGGAATTGTTATCAAGACAGATTACAATGAACACCCGGATGAAGGTTATGATCCAAAGGCCGTTCCAATACTTGGGGACATAAGCTTCACTGGAATCCATGGTCAAGGAGTTCGAGTGCCAGTTCGCATACATGGGAGCATAGAGATTCCAGTTAGGAATGTGACTTTTCAGGACATGTCAGTAGGTTTAACTTACAAGAAGAAACACATATTCCAGTGCGCCTATGTTCAAGGTCGTGTAATAGGGACTGTTTTCCCTGCCCCATGTGAAAACCTTGATCGGTATGACGAACAAGGAAACCTAGTTAAGCGCTCGGTCTCCCAAAACTTAACAGATATAGATTATGATTTTTGATTTGACAGCTCATCTTTCTGAAGGTCAGTGGCAATGCTTGGATGCATCAGACAAGCCAGACAGACCACGCTGGAGCAGTTCAACTTGTTCTTACGGTGTTCTAACACCACCATGCTTGCTTGCTCCAATTGTATATACAGAAGTTTTCAGCGGTTTATCCATTTGTGAGGTCCTTGAAATGCATAGCATTCCATTTCTTTTACACACTCCTCTTGTATGACTGTGCCAAGAGCTAGCACACAGTTAAATTACAACTATAATTACTGTGAAATAACAACATCATAGTTCTATCGGCATTCTCATGTTGCTTTTAAGCTGGGAAGTAAAGACGGCTGTTTGAAAAGCAGCTATATTTGATAGTAATATAAGAATAATATAAATTATATTTTCAAGATTATCTAATAGTTTAAAATTTATAGGGGAGATGGTTTTTTGATACAGTATCAAAGTTTTATTGATTTAGTGATCACTATTTTTTTCTATTTGATAAAAAATAATTATAAAATGATATGGATCTGAATGCAAGTTTAAAGCTTAAAAAATCTCATTTAAAAAAAGAAATGTTAAAAAAAAATTATAAATCACATCAAGTATTAGTTGATATTTTAGATGAAATGTTATTCTTTTACAAGTAATACTTGCTGCTTGACAATATTCTTTTACAGGTAATATTTGTGTTTGGTTATTTTAGTTCCTTACAAACATTTTTGTTAACTATATATATAAAAAAAAAAAACTATAAATTTTGTTAAATTAAAAAATTCCTTACCCTACTAAATAATAAATGGCATAAGTATTTTTTGTTAGGGCTAGATGCAAAGAAAATTTGTTACTAGAATTTAATTGATGTTATAATTCAAAATTATAATATTTAATTGATATTCCGGTTTAAAAACCCGATATGAATCACGAATTTGACATTAAAAAGTATATTATTTCAACCCAACTTTGGACTTGTATATTAATTTACCATTTCTTTTTAATATTTATTATGCTAATTACTCAATTTGTCTGGATACTGCAGTGTTTTGATGATATAAAAAACTCTAAACATCGGGTGTTATGCGAATTTATAAAGAGACTATCTCGGAGTTGTTTTTTAAAGTGTTTTTCATTTAGAAATATATTAAAATATTTTTTTTATTTTTTAAAAATTATTTAATTTGAAACCACCATTTTTTAAAAATTTAATATAAAAAATAAAAATAAAAAATTTTCAATTTTTTTCAAAAACGTTTTTGAAACGCAATGTCAAATAGAGCCACAATCAATAACAAATTAGTGTGGTAGTCAGTGTTGTTGATCTCATTTTATTGTAGTCGAAACAGCCAAAACATTTTGTACTAGTTAAAAATAAAATAAAACAGTATAGTTTTTACATCGCTTAAAATTTAGGCCCGTTCCGGAAAATTCGCCAAAATTTCTGTTGTAACATTCCAGTTTCGTTACGCCCATTCCGTTTCGGTCAAATAGTATTTTTTTAAAATAATGAATACTTTTACAATATCAATCATATTTGTTAATCCGACCGTTAGATTGAGATGAAATTTTATAAGGATATTTATATATATCATGTTAAAATTTCAAATCAATCAGAGAATGTAATGATCCTCCGAGATTGATGATGACATTCTCGCAATATTATACATGTTCATAATTTTGTTCAGAAAAATCATTTTATTATGTCTTTTTTATATTAAATTGCACAATTCTAATTATTTTTTTATTTAAATTATTTTTTTAATTAAAATATTTAACCATTGGCATTTCGAATCCAAAATACTTCAAAACAAAACATTATGTTACAGTTAAAATAACAAAGTTAACGGAATTGCCAATGGTGGTAGGAGGTCACGGCCATCATCACTGCAACGACATAAAAGTGAAAAGATACGGGGGATTGTGAATTTAATTTATATTTTCGTAAAATGACTTTTAAATATTAAGGTTGGAAAGCGATGAATGTAAAAAAAAATAGAACTCACAGTTTGCAAGCATAAAAATATATGGAAGAGTGGGATATTTGGGATATGATTGATTTGAGAGAAAATTTTATGTTTGCTTTACCAATAGCAGGACAAATGATGAAAAGCCATTATTGATTTTATATAGAAGAGACCGCTGACTTATTGCGTGTTGCGATGATATTTTTTTATATAATAAATTAATTGATTTTTTTTATGCTATAATTAGTTATTTTAATATTTAATTACTAAAATTCTAATAGATAAAATATGTTAGAAATAAGTTTTTTTCTCTCTAAAAAGAACAGTATAATCAAAACACAGGGAAAGTGGTTCGTATATTTTTTAATTATAAATAAATTGGATAAATTTGTTTATCCATTTTGTTTCTGAGTTGTCTTTTTCCCCTAATAATATTAGATCTAAAATATTATACATAAAAATATTGTAAAATTATTTAATTAAAAGCCAAAATTATTTTTTTTAATTTTATAAGATTTATTCCTCATATTTTTATATTAAAAAGTATTTTAGAACACTGATATTAATTTATTTTTTCAAAAAATTCTAGGTTATTTTTCTCTCTATAGATATAAATTTTCAGGTGCTAATATTAAAATATATAACTAGTCTCGCATATTTATAAGGAAAAAATTAAAAATAATCTTTATCATATTTTTGAATGTCTTGTCTATAATAAGTATAAATTTCAACACCAAGCAATATTAAAAAAAGAAATTAAAAAATGACAATAAATAAATAAATATTATTAGATTTAAAAAAAAAATTATGACCTGAAGAATAAATAAAAATTCAAAATCAAACAATAAAGAGAAAAAAATAATAAATATAAATTTTCAAATGATCACCAACACAAATTAAAATTGAAAAATCACATAAAATAAATTAAAACCTTAATAACAGTGGAAATAATAAAAATTAGAAACAAAAACTAAGAGCATGTAGATATAAACATGGAAAAATATAGAAACCATTTATGAAAAATATAAAAAAATAAATGGATTAAAATGAAATTCAAGATGAAAAGTATATGGGCTGAAATGAAAAACACATATATAATAAATTAAATTTAAAGGACAAAATTGAAACAAATCAAAACTTTCATACCAAAAAAATTGAAGAATTTAAGACAAATCCTAAAATTAAAAGAACATAAACTAGAATAAAACTTAAATATATAATTAATTTGCATTGAAGGATACAACTAAAACAAATCAAAAGTTTGATACCAAAAATCTTAAGGATTTCAATCCAATTTGGAAATTAAATAACTGAGGACCGAAATGAAACTATAATATATAATCAATTTCAATTGAATGACAAAATTGAAACAAATCAAAAGTTATATTAAAAGAATAAGGATCATACAAAACAATCAAAAGCTTAGAGACTATAATGAAAAGTCAACAAACAACGAGCCTGCCGTGTACTTGCGTAGACGAAGAGAGAAACAAGGGGAAAATATTTCAACCGACCACTAACAAGTCTGCAGCCATGTTAGACCACCATGCGCTACTCGAGGAGGAAAATAACATGTCAGAAAATAAGTCTAGACGCCAATAAGGTATTTTTGAAAGTCGTATAACGCCACACGTGTCGTCCGAAAAACCGTGTGAGCATGAACACGGAAGACGCTTCGGCAACACACGAACAATACATCATCAAAATAAAATATTAAAAAAGGTGAATTACCGTGACACCCATGCAGCTAACTCTTCCATTTTATCTTATTGAGGGGCATATTCATATTTAGCCAATTTTTAAAAAAAATGTGAAATGCTCGTGGCACCTGTCCCTGCCGGACCTGATTTTTTTCTTTTTTGAGGGACATAATGGTTATTTTACTATGTAAAAAATATTAAAAAATAAATAAGCTGGTTACCCAAACCGGACCGGACCATACCGAAAATGTGCAATTGTCGTGGAACCCCTCCAGACAGGGCGTGGTTTTTGTCTTTTTTTGAGAGACAAGATTGTTATTTTATTGTGTAAAAAAAACAATAAACCGGTGAACCGAATGAATTGAACCGACCTGAACCAACCTGAAAATTGAGTATTACTATTGTCGTCCACAATGATTTATCTCACTTTGAACAATAACTCACCCATGTTTTGTTTTAACTTTTAGATAATTAGGTAGGTTATTACGTTGTTTTTAAAAATAATTTTTATTTAAAACTATATTAAAAAATAATATTAATCAAGAAAAACATTTTTAAATACAGTATAAAATATACATTTGCTTGAAGCTAGGATGTTTTGTTTTAATGAAAACTATTCAACACCACCTGTTAATACCTTTACTGCTAAAAGAAATTGAATTACCACGGAATTCGTCAATAGAAAATTAATCCCTTTACTATTAATATTTTTTTTTGTTTTTTCAAAAAAAAAATATACTTAACATAGAGTTTGTTCGAGGGCATGGTTAAATTTATTTTTGAAAATATTTTTTATTCAAAAATATATCAAAAAAATATTTTTTTTATTTTTTGAAAATTATTTTTAACATCATCACATGAAAGTAATCTAAAAACACCAAAATTTTTCTTAAAAGATTTTTGAAAAACAATGTAAAACAACATCATAATTTATATTATTGGTTTTTGGTCGAGGTTACTTTTGTAGCCCTAACACCTAAAAAAAGAAGGCATCGTTTGCATGAGATTTGGTGGAAACACATGAAATGTTTGTGTTGCTCGGGGGGCGGAGACAACATGAGATAAATGGGAACACACGAAAATCTTGTGGGAGGGATCTGGTGTTGTCCCATCCTCTTCTTTTTATTGTCCGAGCCAGTATTTTATTACCATGTTTTTTATTTTGAGATATTTTAAAATAATTTAAAATTAAAAAATTGATATTTACCGAAATACTTCTCAACCACGAAAACCATCAACCTAATCTTTTTAGGAATCTGGGATTTATCACGGGCATTTCCATCCCCTATCGTTTCCCCCACGTGACTGTTATTAGTTGGTGGAGGAAACGTTCAGACCCCGCTTTGCGCATTTTGTTTTTTTTTAAAAACAATTGAAAAATAGGAAAACCACTGGTGGGTGGTGCCCCACTTTTGGTCGTATTGTTTACCAGCAAGTCGGCACCGCACTTAACGCCGTTATTCTAAGCGCCGTTTAATAAATGATAGATGCCTTGAGTGTTCAGAGACGTTCAAGTAAAGTATTCACGTGTAACAAGGGCGCTAGAGATTGTTTGCGGAGAGGAATGGCGTTGTACTTACTTCGAAACACCCTGCCCACAAGCAAGGATAACTATAAACCCGTTTTGAAAGTATTTTGTTTTATTCATTTTAAATTATTTTGATAGGATGATGCTAGAATTAAATTTTAAAATAAAAAATATTATATGTATAAATAATATTTTTTAAAAAACAATTACTGCTATTTGTTGATCCTTTTGAAGATATAAATTATGTTAAATGTTTGAAAATCATAACTATAACATTTTTTTTAACATATATAAAAAATATATTATCAATAAATATTAAAAGTTTAAAATAAACAAGTTTTTTTTAAGCCAACAAAAAAATATATATGAGTTGATGGTTTAGACATTCAATATTATATTTAAATCCATTAATAAGATATTTAAATCCCAATCAATAACCTATTTCTTTCTAATGTAATAAATTTTAATGTATTAATATTGAGAATAAAATAATTATTTTAAATAATTAGCACTGTGGCAGCAAACAGGAATTAACAAACAAGCAAAAGATGCACGGGTTGGGAGAGAGAGCGAGAGCCAAACACCAGCACAGCAAAAGCGGGGGCAATTCCGTAAACAAAGACAGAAACGTGAGCAATATGATAATGGGAAGGCAGGTAGAGAGATAATGTTAGAAAAAAGGAGGGAACGCAAGCATCGCGAGGAGGAATGAAAAGAACACGTGTTTGAAATACAGCAATGAATAAAACAAAGCATTAAAGTAAAGAAATAAATTTGAATCGTCTGCGAAACGGCAAGGAAACAATCTTCAAATGCCCATATATTCCTCGTGCTTCATTCATAAAGAGGACCCTATCTCTCCCCTCACCCTTACCTGTGCTGTAACAATACAAAGTGGAAAGAACTAACACCCGCATCGAGCTCATTTTAATTTTGCTGTGTGCTTTTTGAGATTTGGAAAACTAAAGAAGATGCCTGGCTCGATGGAATCTGTCGAGAAGATGGGAAGGTTGTGCGAGAAGCCGAGCTTCTCCCAAACCTGTAGTTTGCTGAGTCAATACTTGAAGGAAAGAGGTAGTTTTGGAGATCTTAATCTTGGCATGACGTCCAACACCGAATCAACCCCAAATAAGAACGGTATTAATTCTCTTCTTTCCCTGTTTTAACCATTTCTTCAAGGAGTTCAGGTCTTGAGAAATTGATTGCGGTTACCCTCGAATTCCAGTCTCTCTCATCTTCTTATAAAAATAAAATAAAAGAAATGTTGAATGAATGCCCTGTTGATTTATTTTAGAGTTGAAGGGGATAAGACAGCTTGTAGGCAGTAATTTCGGCTCTTAGATCTGCAAATCACCTCGGCCACTTTAGGAAATTGTAGTGCTGATTTATTTTAAAGTATTTATCTATGCTTAGATCCAAAAATATCTCAGAATTAATTTGACATTTTCCTGTTAATTATGGGTTGAACGGTCAGAGAACGTGCCCTTTCTTTCCGCCGCTCCTCGGAATACTCGAATTCAGTTTTTGTTTCTTTTAATGCATGTGTTTAATCTGGTTCCAGCTCTGTTTAAATGTTCAAGGTTCTGTTGAGATTATTTCTATATTTTAGTTAGAAAAAAAATACCCGGTCCCGGATTTCTCTACCACCTCACTATAAGTAAGCCGCTGCTTGCTTTTTCATGCCCGTGTACATTAGGAGCTACAAGTTGGAGAACACAAAAGAAAGAGATCTGATGTTTAGTTTGTTGTATCGTAATGTTGCAGGTCCCTCTGAGATGCTGCGTCGCACCGCGTCCACCATGAATCTGTTCCCAGTGAGTGAGAATCCAGGGCCCATCTCGTGCCAGAACATGGGGACTCCTAGGAGTCTTACATCAATGGGTTTGTTCCCGCAACAAGCTGGATTTGCTCCCAAGGAAGATGTCCAGAATAAGCTTGACTCGAGGTGTGTGGATTGTTTTTTAACATGTGAATTACGGAAAATCGGGCCGCCTCTTTTGTTGTGGATTTGTCGGTGAATTTACTGCTCAAGAAGTTCATCATCGATGCATTAACTCGTTATTTGCACTTGGAATCTTGCTCTTACTGATTTGTATTTTTAAACATTGTGCAGTGTTAGAAAGCCTGCCGCCGCAGAACCTCCAACTGCGCAAATGACTATATTCTATGCCGGAAGGGTTATTGTTTTCAACGATTTTCCGGCGGACAAGGCTAGGGATGTGATGCTCTTAGCTAGCAAGGGAAGCTCCCAGATCCAGAATGTCTTTCCTTCTATTCCTGCCAACAGTCATCCTGCCCTCGCTCCTAATACATCAAAGACTCCAATTGAGTCCAACATCTCAATTTCGTCTTGCTCAAATGCTCTTCCTAATTTTGGCAACACATTAATTCAAGAGTGCATGCAACCTGTCCCTCAACCTATCCCTAATGGTAATTTCCCCCCATGATTTCTTATTTTGCATGGTTTACAGATCATGTAGAGTTACTGAATTTATCGATACCGTGTTTCTAATAAAGGGCTTTCTCTTGAACTTCAGATCTCCCAATTGCAAGGAGAGCCTCCCTCCACCGTTTTCTGGAGAAGAGAAAAGACAGGTAGGAAACGATGCCAAAGAACTTGAAAATCATTTGCCATTTGCTGCGGATTATGCACTAACAAGATTTCAAATCATGTTGATTATATGTTTCATTTGGCTGATCGTGTTGTTTACTTGTGGCCTTCTCCCAGGATCATCGCAAAGGCTCCATATCAAATAAATCATGCAGCATCTGCTTCTAAGCCAGTTGAAAGCGAATTGTCGTGGCTCGGCTTGGCTGCTCCATCTAGACACTAGTCCATTGCTAATTGTTTTCATTTTAGCCATGTTTACGATTTAGGCCTCGCTAGGCTGCTACCTTATTTGTTTTATCAGCGGGTTGAAGCCTGCTATTCTCTCCCCTGTTTTTTTAAAGTCTCGTTTGTTATTGCTTTAAGCGTAGGGCTTTACTGAGTCTATTGTAGCTCATCTAACTCTATAAATCTCACT
Source organism: Salix exigua (assembly GCA_032356905.1). Classification (NCBI taxonomy): domain Eukaryota; kingdom Viridiplantae; phylum Streptophyta; class Magnoliopsida; order Malpighiales; family Salicaceae; genus Salix; species Salix exigua. Next base: position 9,093,035 of record CM063593.1, on the reverse strand, counting down.
ATTATTAGTTCATCCAACAAGCTTTATATCGATGGATGTTCTTTTTTTAATGGAATTTACCAGATTTCATGTTCTGTACCTTGGATATGGTTGTTGCCCCCATTTAATGAATAGCTGGCATGGTCACTCTCTAGGTTTTGAACACAGTGAGCTCTGTGGATCGATTGTTGCTGTGAACACTGAAAATCGATGAGTGTGATCGGACTCTTGAAGTGGGAAGAGAGAATGTTATTCGTGTAATTAGTCAGTCAACCCACGCCATTACACGGCTGAGAATTTGTTTCAAACATGGTGACATGGAGAAAATCTTGGCTCCGTTTCTCATTTCCAATGGTCTATTGTTATTAAAAAACAACCGAATGATGACGGGTGATGTCTGAACTGAGACATCAAGCTGTATTGCCTGGTCGTGCCCCTGCAATGACCAAATCGACCGTCATGTCTGATATTTATTCTCTCCTACTCTTTCACACTAACAAAATCACGCGTCTTTGAAACTAGAACGCGGAATGGCCTCGAGTTTATTGGTGGGACCCCGGCCAAACGCTGGGGTCGTGTTTGGTATTAAGTATTGTTGGAGCCGCCGTACAATGCAGAGACAGGTTCGACCGCGGCCCCAAACACCCAATAGCATTGTTGTAGGCGAAGACAAATTAAAAAGAAACTAAACCGTGAATTAACTGTAGTTCCCATGCACTGTGCTTTCCTTTTTTTTTCTAATTATTTTTTTTGTTTTCTTGCTTTTTTTTCATGAAATATTTTTTTAATGGTTATATTTTTTTTCTATTTATATATAATTTTTTTTTTATAATCGGGGTGTTTGAGCTAATTTAAGAACATCATAGTTAATTTTAGGATCTAATTTTTTTTATTGTTTTTTTTTCATTTTTTTCTTATTATATTTTTTTATTTTTTTCCATGAAATATTTTTTTCTAGTTATACTTTTTTTAATGTTTTTTTTCTTTTCGCATATATATATATATATACGGGGTGTTTGGACTAGCTTAAATACACCATAATTAATTTCCGGATCCAATTTTGTTTTATAACCAAGGTGTCCAAACTAGCTTATGTGTACCACAACTAATTCTCGAACTCATTTTTTTTCTAAACCCTTTTTTCTTATATTTTTGTTTTGTTCACTTATATATTTTTTTACAACCAGAATCTACGGGTCAACTTAAGTACACCACGACTAATTTCCGGAATGAATTTGTTTTTAAAACAATATGGATTGATACAGTGTTTTCACGCTTATATTTTTTTCTTTAACTTATATATATATATATATATATATATATATATATAATCATGGTCTCTGAGTCAGCTTAAGCTTATTATTATTATTATTATTATTATTATTATTATTATTATTATTATTATTATTTACTTATATATTCTTTTTATAACCATGCTCTATGTGTTACCTTAAGTGTATCACGACTAGTCCCCGGACCAAAATAGATGAGGACGGAATTAAAAATGTCATGGCTTAAGCACTTTAAACAGTTTAAACATTGTGTTTGATATTTTTTTGTAAGATGTTTTTCTTTTAAAATATATTAAAATAATATTTTATTTTTTAAAATTTATTGCTATCATACAATTATATATATAAGCTATTTTAAGAGCAAAAACATCTTCAAAATCATCAATCCTAAATTATACTCATATTTGTGCATTACAATTTTCATATTCTTGCCCAAGAGTATATATTTTTATTCTCACAAAAATTATGCATTTATATTTTCAAAGTTTGATATGAAGTCAAGATTTGACTAATTCAAATTCATTCAAAAAACTGTTACAAAACTGCGTTCAAAATATATTTTCATAATTTTAAAGGATTTTGAATGACATTTTAATTCATATTCAAAATTTTGTATAGTTTATATTGATGATTTTTTTTATTTTTTTCTAATTTCATAGAGAAACATTTTAAATATTTACAAACACTCTTCTGTGTTGCAAAATAGAATGGTTTAGTTGTTTCAAAACCAAAGATTTTTCTTTTCCAAACTCATATTTGTTTACGTGGTCATTATATTTTCCAAGAAACTATCATGTTTATAGATAGATCTCTTACATTTGATACGAAGTTCCTTGATATAATTTTAGACAAAACTTGAATATAAAGGTTTTAAGAAGTCTTAATTATGTCTAATACTTCTATTCCAATACGAGTATTATAACAACACATTTACATGGTAGATTGAGAAAAAACCTTGTTTCATGGTCTAATGAATACCTCGAGATTGTTCAAGAGATTTAAAAACAAGTAAAAAAAGTTCCTTACTTGTATATTTCTACTCCCTTGACTCATAACATAGTTAGGACTACCATAGTGTTCTTAAGCAAGTGCAAAATAACAAAAAAAAAAAAATGATTTTTGCATATTAGAATAATTGTAAAAAAAAAAATCATTGTGTTATGCATTACAAAGTTCCATAGTGATTTATTAAATAAAAAAATCTCAAAACCCAGATAAGGTTATTACTCTAAAAAACCCTTGCTTCAACCTTTTCAAAATACAAATCCTTTATGCTCCCAAATAGATTTATCTCAATTCATTTCAAAAGAAAAATGTAAATACATTATCAAAAAAAAAACTTTTCAAAATGTTACACTTTAAACTTCACCAAAACCATTCTAAACCTACCAATTCCTCTTGTATTATCCAAAAAAAAAAAAACCTTCCACCACAAAATCATCTTTCCAATTATTTATCAACCGAAATCCACCAATCTATCTTTCCACCCCCTCGAGGAGAATTAACACTAACTATAGATATCACCTCAAAATCTTCAATTGCATTATAACCTTGGGTATCACTCAATGCTGTGATCCAAAACTATAGATATCCATAATAAATATGAAAAAATCTCTAAAATGTTCATAATATATGAAGTCTTTGAAATGTTCAAAATATATAAAGCGGGTGAAATAAAACAAAAAAATACCTCTGAAAAATCAATTGAGAATACCCGAGAGCTTTACTGCCACGTGTTGTCATCGCTAACGACGACTCCAATGGCTCTTAAAAGCCTGTTTGGGAGTGTGATTGCGATGACTTTTAAAAATGTTTATTGTTTAGAAATGCATCAAAATGATATTTTTTTATTTTTTAAAAATCATTTTTGACATCAGCACATTAAAATGATCTAAAAACACTAATTTTTTTTTAATTTAAAGTAAAAAATAAAAATAAAAAAATTTAAATTTAAATTTTTTTATAAATACTTTCCAAATTTTTAAATTTTTTTATAAATACTTTCCTATCGCATAAACAACATCTTATAACGTGTGAGAATCATACAATGTAGCTCACAATCTCATCATCAACCTATCATTAAAGGCCGAGTAAGTCACAACTAGCTAGAGAGGGAGATTGGGTATTGAGAAAGTAAGAGATGCAGCCATGCGTGGTGGCTGTTCCATCGCTGTTCTGGTTGTGGCTGCTGAGGATATAATATTTGTTATCGGGATGCAATGTTGCGACGGTCGACTTCATTTCATCTATTGACCACTTTGTTGACTCGTAAGTTTGTGCTGGTGAGATTTAAAACATATTATTTTTTTATTTAAAATTAATTAATTTATATTTTAAAATAGTTTTAATGTACTCACTTTATATGTGTGTGTGTGTGTGTTGGGGGGGGGGGGGGGGGGTTGACACTTTTTTCTTTGTTTTTTTAATTTAGTTATTTTATGATGTGTTTATGAAAACTATTTTCTCACACCCATTACCACCGTGGATTACAATATTAATCCTTATTTTATATTTTTACATTTTGACTCCTTTTTCATTTCCTTTTGTTATTTTTTTTGAAAAACAATCCTTATATGAGATGGGAATTTAGGGTTGATAACTTATTTTAATTTATTTTTATATGGTTATCTCGGTATCCAAAAATATCCTTGCATTAGGTGATTATTATTAAAATATATGAACATCACCATATGGTCTACATTTTAAAAAGTTTAGTTAGATAAAAATAATTTTGAAAAAAATAAGTTATTAAACTTTGTAGAGTCAATAACCTGGTTTACGAGTTTAGGCAACCTTGGTTGTCTCAATTCAAAGGTTTGGCGAGGAGATTTTTCTAATAGAACTTGATTATGTGATTGTTTATCATATATTAAAAAAAAAAATAGTTCAAAAAGCATGTTATTAAATTTTAAAAAATTCATGGCTTACTAAGGGTTTGGCGACTTTAACTTTTTTTAAAAAATTATTTTTCTTATTTTATTATTTGATGTTGAGTTGATTGAGAATTTAGTTTTTTCATTTTTCTTTCTATAAGGTTATCATAATGTTTTTAAAATATCAATATCGGTTTCTTGATTTTGCAATTATCTATTTTTTGTTATCAAATGGTTAAACAAATAATAGTGTAGAGACAAAATAATTTATTAATCTCAATGGAGTCCATTACGTGATTTATGGTTTTGGCATGTTGATTTGCACTACTTAATTGTCACAAGATAATTGAGGTTAATCCAATATGATTATATATATAACCAATTACTTAGTAATTTGATTAGTGGTGTTGATATTACATATTATTGTATTTATTATAATTATATTTATTTATATTTTTAAATATGGGGTTTATAAAAGAATAATAGATCTCATACATGTTTTAAGAGATTTTATAGTATAATTATAGTTTATAATATGAGCTTTCAACTAGTTTAACTAAAAATAATTTATAAGAAAAAAATATTTAGATAAAAGTTTCTCATTTTTTACCGATATATGGTGTAATTATATCTTGTGTTGCAAGGTCTTTTCTATAACTTAGAATGATAATTGAATGTTGCAAATACTATTACTCAAACCTTACAATAGTGTATACAAGTTTGCAAAAGGTTATATTAATAATTAACCCAAATTTAATGGATCGAAAAACTACAAAGGTAAAAAAATCCATGGTTTTCAAGCAATATGTTTGGTTCCAACTCTAACTCTTCTGAGCTTTAACTAATGGATAAACCTAACTTCCTTGGCTCAACCTAGAGGAAAAGTCCAACTCTCGTAGGCTCATTCAAGGAAATAGCTAAGCACATTAGACTCGACCCAGAGGGAAAGCTCAACCCCAATTGGCTTAATTACATTTCATATCATGCTCTCCCTACACCCATAGCTGAATTAAAAAATCTCAAGGGTCTATCAAATTTATCCTTGATTAATATATATGTAACATATATTTATCCCTTATTAAATGTTATCAAGACAAAATAACACTTTAATCCCTCATATCCATAAAAGACAAGACTTATGAACTATAAATACTTAAGATAATCTTCAAGCTCTAGGTTTACAATCATCATTCTCTATTGCATGTATATTTTCAGAATCTATCTCTTTAGAATATCATTGTACTTTCTCTCTCTAAAAAGATACTTTAAGCATACGAGAGTTCTCAAATCTACAAAAAGAGTCTTATGCAGGTACCAACCACTAGCCATTTCGGCTTACTATGCACCAGGTACAATCTTCCAACCACTTTGGCAAAAAAACACATAAGATTTGTAGAACTAAGAGATTGATAATTTATCAAATGCAGAAGCCTTGCTTATAAACTAAATGTTTTTTTTTGTGACATTATAATTGATGTTGTATTTATAGGAAATGATAAAAAAATTCATCAATTTATAAAACTTGTTTTTGGCATTTTCAAACCAATTAATGGCACATAGCCAAGACATACTTGAGTTAGGACACAATCTAATCTACTCGTTACCACATACGAGAATGAGAATGTAGGAAAATGTTATTTTGAAAAAATAACATGCGAATTTAGTTATCTTTCATGTCATGTGATCTACGAGTATATATGTATATATATATATATATATTAAATATATTTAATTTGTCAACAATAAGTTTGTAAACGCATTATAAATCCTAAGTATAAGTATAATGGATAATGATTATTTTATCATCAATGATTATGCAACTATCTTGTAAGATGAATTGTGTTAGGTAAATACATGTCTTTTATATTTATTAATTAATACATATAGGTAGGGATCACACTAATATCATGCAAAATAAATTATTTAGGTGAGTATAACACTAAAAACTTGTGAGATATTGAATTTAGTTAGACAATTACATATGCCTAAACATCATTTAACATACCATATTTGTTTTAAAGAATTGTTGTTTCAAAGGAAACAAAAAGCATTGATAACATTTATAAAATTATTAGACTTGCTTTGGTGGTCCTTTTCTTCTCCTTTTAGATTAGGCTTGACAGGTCTATTGTTCACCTTTTATTTAGTTTTTTTTCTTTTTTTTATTATGTTTGTATTATTTGGTTTGACTTATATGTTTATTTGGGTGATGTACAATTCAATTAGGCTTATATTATATAGCTTTTTAGTTGGGTTGGGCTGAATAAGCTTCATTCTCTTTCTCTCTCTTTTATATTTGGTTAGGTTTATGTGTGTTTATTTATGATTAGGTTAGTTGATTTTTTTCCCTCTTTCAGCTATGTGGTTGTTAGACCTAGGTGAGATATACCCCCATATTAGGTTTTTTCCTTCAACTTATCCTTATCTTCTTTATTACCTTCCTATATGATTGGCATATTGTTTTGTTAGGATTTTTTTTGTTAGGATTTTAGGTGTACGATTGGTGTTTTTTTTCCTTTTCTTTTGATGAGGTATGTTTGGTTAAGAATTTTTGAGCTTGTTTTTTATCTTGTTAGATTCCTTTCTTTATTATTTTTTTTAAAAGTATATTGATTTTTTTAGCTTCAGGCAACATATGCTAATGACCTATTATATTTTCTTTGGGATGGAAGACATGTCTTTTTCCTCACCAAGTAAAAAACATTAACAACCAATGCATCGCCTACTAACATAGTTTTTGGGCATAATTAGTGCTTGAAAAATTAGGCAATTACTTTTTAATAAAAAACTTATTTTCAACCTAACACAACTAGGAAATATTCTAAAGACCTATTTAAAAAATATTTAAATATATTTTTGAGTGAAAAAACTTTGAAAAATAAGTTCAATCACACTTAAAAATAGACCCTTAATCATTTAAAAACAAAAAATCAACTCAAATCAAAATAAAACCTCAATTGTCAATCTATTTTTTGGACAAGATAAGTAGGAAAAAAAAGCCTAAATGGAACCCCATAAAATAATTGAACCCATTAACTCCAAGAACAGTGAGTTTTATTGTCAAAAACTAATTGTTTGTCAACTCTTTTTTTTTTCATTTGCTGTAATATAATAACTCTCTTTCTTCTCTTTTAAGCTTGTGAGCCAAAATAAAAGAAAAAAGATGTTTTGAAACTAATCGTGTAATTTTAAAACAAATAGAGCAAAACTAAAATTTGAAGAAAATACATACAGGCATTGACAAATAATTTCTTTTTAAATTATCTTCAAATACTTCATAAATATAATGTTTGTCTTCTCATTTTCAAACCTAGACAATAAAATTTGATTACTTGTTTCGCAAAACTGATCTAGAGAAAAATGGTGAGATGATATTTTGATGTGAATCTTAGTGGGATTAAATGGAATTCATAAACCAAAGATCTATCTAATCCAAGTTTGCTAAAAATAGAATGAGCTTATCACAATGAAAGACTTGCTCAAAACAACAAAACTATAAACCAATTCAATCATAAAGTCTATATTTGGACAATAAGTCAAACTGACCGAATGTAGTCTCCTCCTCCCAATTCTTGTGTAATGGTCTTGGTTCCACTAATAAACCTCTCTTGAGCATGAATCATATTAACAATGGACTACTGCTCCTCATTATTTAGTACTCTCTTTAAGTCCATCTTAATCTACGTGTATTGAAGAAATCTATTGAAAACGTTTTTAATCTGATTAGCTCCAACCTTGTAACTAAACCAACTAAATCCTCCAATAGATCTTTTGGAGCTTGGGTCGTATCAGATTTTATGATTTTGATCTAAATAACCATATTAAAATAGTTATTTTTTTTTTATCATTTGCAAATCCTTGACAATTTCACTAACATATTTAAATGAAAAGAAAAATAGATTGGTGATTGAATAAAGAAAAAATGGAGTCTAAAATTGATATATTTTTTAATTAAAATAGAAGAAGAGCTCATTTTTATTTCTTTAAACTCCTGTTCCTTTACTTTTAATTTCTTGAAAACAACCAAAGCTAATATTTTATCGTGAAATCAAGAATCAATAACAAAATGATCATTAAACTGCAATATCCATATAATAAATAAATAAAAATAAAATATCAATATTAAAATCTCATGACATGACATTAAATATAAAATTGAAAATAAATAATAATAATAATAAAAGATACTATTACAGTCAGTAGAGACTTGTCTCGCAATCCAAAGTACATGGCTGAGTTTTTATTTATTTAATTGAATTTAACTTAATATATAAGACTTGACACATCACGATGTCAATAGGGGGCGTGACGTAGATAACAGAACCCAACAAGCAACGCAAATGGATAACACCAAGCCTTTCCATGTACTGAAGAACACACGATAACCTCTCACCAAATTACCATGCCATTTTTAGTATTTAGTTTTTAAATTTATTTATTTACACTATATAGCTGAAGCAACGGAAATGATGAAACTTGGCTCCTTATCACTCCTCACTCCCTCTCTTTTCTTTGATCTTTCCCCTCTCGAGGGTTTTTTCTTTTCTTTTTCTTTTTTTTTCTTTTTTTTTTCTTTCTTTTTTTTTGAAAACTCCCCTTTCCTTTTCTTTTAATTTGGAAACCCTAGCTCTTAATTTTATTTTTTGATTGGAAGATGATGCAACAGCAGAGGCTAAAACAACAGGCCATGATGCAGTATCCCCATCCTGCTTTCTTAGCTCCTCCTCAGGTTTGTTTTTCTCTGTTTTTTTTTATTCTTTTCTTTTTGGTTTATTAGGTTTTTTTTTAAAGCTACTGATTTTTTATATGTGATCAAAGATAAAGCCTTTTCTGTTAGTTCGTTAATACTGATGTTTTTCTTTTGATCGATTAGTGCTCGAGCAATATTATTGCTGAAAAGAGAATGTTTTCAGTATGTGATGATACTAACCGATATGTGCGGTGCCTTCATTAAAAACTTATCATATAATAATTTTAATTTAATGTTTTATCAAATGCTTAAACGGGTGTGTTATGCTTTTTAGAAGAGGGGTTTGAAATTTTAATTTGTGGGTTTTTGTTTTTGGTCACGTATATATGAGTGAGCTGAGGGCTGGTGGGCGTTTGGCATGATAATAGTGTGATTGAATTGAGGAACTGATGAATTAGCATCTTTTTTTGATGGTGCACATGATAAGCATAGAAACTAGCATTAAGCTTTCTTTTTGCTGCTGAAAAATTGATTTTTCTAGTTACAAGTGGCCTTTTGGTAAACTGTGAGAAAGACGTAGAACTGTCGAAATGAATTTTAATTTATAAGGTGTTGCATTCAGCTTAGGGGATGGTGTTTTCAAGACATGTATTTAGAAAGTGCTGTGTGGAGTAGGTTTTTAAGTTTTAGGAGTTTTTGTTTCATTTTTTTATTTTTATTTATTGCAGATAGAGCCTATCTTGAGTGGAAATCTGCCTCCTGGCTTTGACTCAAGTACTTGCCGCAGTGTGTGAGTGATGTCGCCATTTTTTTCTTATTTAGCATAAACTCAATGGTTGATGCCTGGATTGGATAACTTTTCTACTTGAAAATCTGGCAACGAGAACCACTTTTGCCTTTCTGTATGTTCGTTTTTTATGTTTCAATCTGTGTTAGTGGTTCTCTGTGGTCTCGACACACTGGTACTTCATCCTCTGGTCCTGCCTGCACTATGTGACAGGCTTTGTGCTTTTATTTTTTGCGGGATTCTATTTATTCGGTATTTCGATGGTGTGCTGGCTATTAATAGTACTCTTTTTTTCATGGGAAAACTGCAGGTATGTAGGAAACATCCACCCACAAGTTACAGATCCCCTTCTTCAAGAGGTTTTCTCTAGCACTGGACTTATTGAAGGATGCAAGCTTATTCGGAAAGATAAGGTTAGGCTTTATTGCTGCATAAGTTTCAGGCATAACTTGTTATCAAGCAATATCTGTCCAAAAAGGTTTTAGTCACTGCTGTTTTTTCTTGTCATTTCATTTGATAGTGACTTTGTTTCATTTGCTCCTTGATGCTCTTTTTTTTGGGGGGGGTACTGATGTGGTGGCATTCTTTTTCTTTGCAGTCATCCTATGCCTTTGTGGATTACTTTGATCGCAGATCTGCTGCTCTTGCCATTGTGACCCTTAATGGAAGGCATTTGTAAGCTGGAAACAAATTAGGTTTTTTTTTGGACTGTATTGTGCCTATTTCTTTAGATGCTTTTTTTGGCTGTTTGCAGGTTTGGGCAGCCTATTAAAGTTAATTGGGCTTATGCTAGCAGTCAGAGAGAGGATACATCAGGTTTATGCATGCATAAATTATACTGTTTTTTCTTACCTTTTTTGGTTTCATTGGCTAGGATATAACTAATGTTATATGTTTCATGCGACATGTAGGTCATTATAATATCTTTGTTGGTGATCTTAGCCCTGAAGTTACAGATGCTACATTGTATGCATGTTTCTCTGCATATCCTGCTTGTTCGTAAGTTCCTTTCCACTCTAAAATTATCTGATGAACAGCTTTGGATCATTGTCAGTTCCAAGTTAAATCTGAGACTAATTTGACATGCATACTGGTGTTCGGTTACAGAGATGCAAGGGTTATGTGGGACCAGAAGACTGGTCGTTCAAGAGGATTTGGATTTGTTTCTTTCAGGAATCAGCAGGTATCAAATTGTTTAATTTGAATATTTTGGCTGCTCCATTTCCTCAAATTGTGTTATAATTCAATTGGTTTATGTCATAACTTTTATTTGTATATTTATTTTGTTCAGGAGGCTCAAAATGCAATTAATGACTTAAATGGTATGTTTTTTCTCTGTCGTTATACAGTTTCCTTTATATTTGTATTCTTAATCAGTCTGTATTTTGTTGAGATATATTAGCCCTATTGATAGATTAAAGAGTCTTTTTGTGTGCCATTTCTTTGCTGTTATACTAACTATAATTAGCAGAATTACTCTATCTCTACTTGCCCATGTATTTGCAAATCTGTTATTGAGCACCTAGTCTACTCTGCTGTCATGAATTACTTTTGAAAAATTGGAGAGGTACTCCTTAGATGTAGAAAATCATTGTTTGTATGTCAGTTTTCCTGTCGGATTCACTTCACTACTATGGAGTTGTATAATGATGTTCGGACTTGATGTTGCAGGAAAGTGGCTTGGGAGCAGACAAATTCGGTGTAATTGGGCCACCAAAGGTGCCAATACTAATGGTGACAAGCCAAGTACTGATGCCAAAAGTATAGATCTAACAAATGGAACATCAGGTGAGCTATTCTATGAACATTGAATTGAACCTGTGGTTGAATATCAACTTGTAAATTTACGGTTGTGAAGTTCCCCTCATCTTTAATTTTTATAGAATTATTTTTTGGAAGCTAAAATTTTAAGCAATTAGCATTTAGTTGAACTTGTCTTTTTAATTTTTGGGCCAGATGATTTGTCTGTTTTTGCTGAAAGATTACTAATTTGTTCTTAGACTGGACAAGATTATTAATTTGCTAAAGGATCACAGAATTTGCTGTCTTGTATATATGATAGATGAATAATTCAGACTCATATCGGTATCCAAACCTACTATAGAATTCTTTCCTTAGGTCCAGTTTCTTATATGTATATGATCTTGCTGGAGGTGCTGTATCATATAAGCTTGAAATGCTTTAGATACATATGCATCTTCGTATCGTGTTATGCTAAATGTCTATTTTCTTTTATGCAGAAGATGGTCAGGAAAGGAATAATGACGATGCTCCAGAGAACAATCCTCAGTATACCACCGTTTATGTTGGCAATCTTGCTCCTGAGGTAAGTAACCTACTTGTGATTTAATTATTATCCTATTTGATCTTTATGTAGTTGGCATGATGCACTTTTACTAGGGGATTATCCTTTCTGTCTTTTGAAAAAGAAGGTTAAATTGTAGAGCACACCCTTGCTTGTTTATCAGATTATGGTTAATTTCCTATACTATGTCACATTGCATACCCTTGCTGGGTTTACCATATTATATTATTCAACACCGTGTTATGATACTCACCAACCTTTGAGTCAATCAAAACTTTTTACATGGGATCTTCATTTTTATTATCATATAAGAGACTCGGATTTGCTTGGACCAATCGATAGTCCATGCAATGAGATGGAGTTGTTCAAGTCTGGTTGGGATCTTATTGTTCCATATGTGGCTCTATACATGGTGTTCATCTGGACAGAAGTTGATCAAAATGCTCTAGGACTACCTCCTCTGATTGGTGTCTCCCATTAACAAATGATTTGCAGGTTACTTCTGTTGATCTACATCGGCATTTCCATTTGCTTGGTTCTGGAACTATTGAAGATGTGCGGGTGCAACGTGACAAAGGTTTTGGGTTTGTGAGATACAGCACCCATGCTGAAGCAGCTCTGGCTATTCAGATGGGAAATGCTCGAATTTTGTGTGGAAAACCAATTAAGGTATATTCAGATGATTTTTTTTGTTTATTGATGTGGGATTTTTGTTTTCCCTTTTTGAATACTACAGAATGTCAATGCTTGTTTTCTGTGACATGCATCGCATGGCATTTTGCTGTCCTTTTTCTTTTATTCAACTTTTCTCAGGAAAGAAAGTATCATATGTAGCCAAACGTGGCTTGCTTAAAGCTGCGTTAGTAGCAGTTATGCAGACTTGTGTTTTGAGCTTGATGTCAAAATGGTTTAATCGTCGCATGGTATCTCAATGTTGCAGTGTTCATGGGGTAGCAAGCCCACTCTACCAGGGACAAGCTCTACCCCTCTTCCCCCACCAGCTGCCGGACATATGCCAGGCCTTTCAGCTGCTGACCTTGCAGCCTACGAGCAGCAAATGGCATTGAGCAAATATGGTGCACCAGCCCTTATGCATCCACAGGGTCATCATGCCCTCAGGCAGGCAGTCATGGGAATGGGTACTGTCGGAACCAGCCAGGCAATTTATGATGGCGGGTTCCAGAATGCGGCGACAACGCAGCAGCTAATGTACTACCACTAATGTTGTATGGGAACTCCCTTGTAGCTTGGCAGGGAGAAGTAAAGTGTTTAAAAAAACTTAGAATTGAGTTGCTTATGATATTTACTTCCATCTGTGGAATGTTGCTGTATCATGTTACATATTTGTGTATGCATACTCTGTTTTTCATTTATGTTGGAAGAAAAATGATAATTTTAATCAACACAGTACCAATCTACTGGCTTTTATTTTAGCATGGTCTTAAGTGTTTCTTTTCATATATCAATTTTGTATGCTTCCCTGTTAATAATAGACCTTTGATGATGTCTTTCTTTGTGAAGCCTTGAATTATATTATGTGTATGTTTGGGGTTGTGTTTGATAATATTTTTTATTAATAAATGTTACAATGATGTTTTTTTTTTAAATATTTTTGATACAAGTATATTAAAATAATCTATTTTTTTATTTTAATTTTTTTTTTAAATACCTTTGAAATATTGTGCTAGACATATGTTTCATCGTAGTGTCTTTGTGAAAATCCTTGTGTTACTAGCTAGGCTTTATATCTTATTATTTTATTTTTTTCATTTTGTTTTTGCACAAATATCTATTTATATCCGGCTTTACACCTTGAGGTGTGTTTTTCAAGTAAATTTAATTAATCTATATTCTTCGATTGATTGAGGATCAATATCCACATTTTCATTATTGATTTCAAGTGATATATTATATGAAAAATGTTGTTGACAACTATTTTATTTTGGTTTTATTGTTTCTTTGTAAAGATAATTTATCGAGATCTCACTTTTTTTGTTTTCAAGTTCCTAAACCTCTTCTGGGGTTTTATGATCAATTATGTATATATCCTCATAAATATTCTCTTCCTCAATAATGCCGACTTGATTATTGTTTTTTTTCCCGAGGATTTTTCTCTTAAACCCATTGGTCTATCACGCTTATAGCATGCTTTGAACTCATTGTTGCAGCTTTAGTGGATTGTCCTATTGTAACTTCAGTCCTGACTGGAGCATTTATAGTTGGTATATGAGATTTGGTTAATCCCTTTGAATTAGTGAATGCATTTAGTAACTTATTTGTCATGTCTTGCAAATGAAGTATGTATTGAACTTCCTGTTCATATTGTTTTGTACAAGGATCAAAATTCAATAATGATAATGCATTCCATGTATTATCTTTATCCAACCATTTAATTTTCCCCCTAATAATAGGAGCATATTCTCATCAAAATGACAATTGACAAAATATATTATAAAAATATTTAATTATTGATGGAGACTCAAATCCAATATATGTTCCTAGTCTCCTACGAGAGCCCATATTTGTATGTTGTGGTGGATAAATAGGAACATATACTGCATAACTAAATATTGTTAGATGAAAAATAGTTGGCTCATGATCGAAAATCAATTGTAATGAAAAGAATTTATGATATGATGTTGGCCTAATGCATATGAGTGTTGTTTCATGTAATATAACATGTTCCCAAATAGACACAAGAAACTAAATATTCATGAGTAATGGTCTTGCAATTAACTAAAGGTGAATGATTCGGCAAGATCATTCTCAATATGAACATGGCAACAAAATGTTCAATGTTTATCTCAAATGACATGCAATAATCATTAAATGCTTGGGATGTAAATCCATCAGCATGTAAATGCTTCTACTAAAGCCATAAAATATCTAAATGGTCCAAAGGGTGAATATTGCATCCCAAGCAATATTTAATTTGTTCTAGAAATCTTGAGGATTCAATCCTAACTTTAGTTGGTGATGGTCTAATGACCAATTTTTCTTCAATGGACGGTCATGTAAATTCTCAATAAATCTTTGTATCATTATTAACCCACAACGACTTAATCGGTCATGCCAAATAATAAAATATGTTGTTCATTAAACTTTTAGTTTGTTTTCAATTGTATTAATATTTGTGTATTACAATCCTGAAGATAAAACAAGTAATCTCTCAAATATTTCTTTTCTTGTAAAGTCATTTCATATGAGGTAAAGATATTCAATATCATTGTTATTGGAAGTCTCAGTATGGTACCTAAAAATAAAGCATTCTCAATGACAATTGTAAAGAATAAACCATATAGATTTCCATTGATTTAGTAGAGAATAAAGCATTCTCAATGATAATTGTTGTTCCATTAAGAAACATTACACTATCTCTTCTAGAGCTTTTAATTAGTCTTCTGAACCTTATATTGTATTAACATTGCTTTCATCATTCTTAAATTTAAAAAGTATTGCTTATCTAAGAATGATATGCGTTGTTGCACTATCTTTTAAGCATATATCTCCATTACTAATATTGGGTTTATGATGCAAATACATATTTTCTTCATGAAAAAGAATAAATCTACAACATGTTTATAATAAAACATAGTTTATATATATATATATGATAATTATTATAACAATACTTTAATTAAGCCAACATCAAAGAAAGAAAATACAATACATCAAAACATACTAGCATAAAGAAACACGCCTAAAGGATTAACATAATTTTGAACTAAATATTATAATTATAATAAATATCAACATTTTCATTAGTTTGCTCAAAACAAATTTGTAATGTGAAGGTGAGTCATATCCAAAAACTCAAAATAACTATCATTATTATTTCAATGTGGGTGAGAAAAATTATTTCTATGTTTTTTCTCCTTTCCTTTTAATTAGGACTTGTATAAATCAACAAGATATTTGGTCATACGACAGGTACGAGATCAATGCCCTTTCATTCCCCATCGATAATAAATATTTTCTACTTTCTTGATATCCATGTTATGTGCACTCTCCCCTTTGTTTTTCTGTATTTTATGAAGGTTGTTTGAATTGGACAAATTACAACCACAATAGTCACAACATCTTTGCCTATGTCCATGACCTCTACTATGACTATGACCATAACTATAACTATTAATATATCTCATAACACTCGCTTTAGGGAATGAAATTGAACCAATTGGTCATGATTCATGATTTTTCATTAAGAAATCATTATTTTGTACAACCACAAGTAGACATGAAATCAATTCTGAATATTTCTTAAGATCTTGTTGTCTATAATGCCACAAGAGCCTAACTTGACATTTATCAATTTATCAATAAAAAAATATACATGACATTGTGATACCTCAACCACAAAGGATATTTCCCCTAACTTTGGACTTGTAGCCTGAAGGCCAGAGGTTTCCAATTATAATGTGAATGGAAGATGCAATTCCAACGAGGACAAGATCTTTTAATAAACACAAAACATACTTATGATTTGCAAAAATATAAATACAAAATTTAAACAGTAATAAATATAGTGATTAATAAAATATAAAGAAATCTTATTTAAATTTATATTGAAATGAGTATGGATATAAATATACTTTTTTACTTCTTATAAACAAACCAAATAAAACTATCTGTTTCACGATAAAAGCGATGAGCAATTTATGTTGATAACATTTTATGGAACTATATATTTAGAAACAAACAATATACTCAACAAAGAGTTAATAGAATAAACACACAATATATATATATATATATATATATATATATATATATATATATATATGTGTGTGTGTGTGTGTGAATGACATAAAAAAATTGAACTAGAGAATAATAAATAAATGCAATATAATAGGGATGTATGAAGAACTCTAGACTTTCACACATACAATGTATGGTTTTATAACATAAGTGTTAATTTTCTTGATTTACAATTATAGTTTCTCACTAATATAAAACACATTAATTCATTTGTGTTACAAAAAATATTCAACCTGAAACTAGGTGAGTCAAATAGATGTATTACTAAATTTTTTCTTGTATTTACTAGCACAAATAATTCATGATTTATTTAATTAAATGCATGTATAAAATTGTTAATTTATAATTAGGATTTTGTTGTAAAACAACACATTTGAAAAGCTTGAATAATTATTTTTTTAAATTAAATATTTAACATGTGATGAAATGCGAGTTAAATAATTAGTAGTACATCCAAAGGAGTTGAATTATATAAACAATAACTAAGGTTGATATTTTTTTTTTTCCATTTCCCCCACTTTGTTTCTTTTGTTTTTTTTATTTCATTTTGTTTTATCATGCGCTTGATTTTGAATTTATTTTAATTTATTTTCTATGATATTATAGCGATGTCAAATAAATGTTCTCGACATTTGATAAACAATATTTTTTTGTTATTATATAATTAATTAAAAATAATTTTTTAAAATATAGTTTTTAATCCTAGTAGAGTCCATTCATAAATTTAATGAGTTAAGTTGTAATTTTAATATGTCGATAATTCAATATGTTGATGTCTTAATACTAAAAACATAAATAATTTTAATTATTTTAAAAAAGTTAAATCATGTTTTTTATGGATTCTCCTACTTGCCTATATAATTTTAAACTTCCACTACAGGAAGAACAGAAGAATTTCAAGATTAACTTGTTAGATAATACTTAGTAGGAATAATAAATTAATTCTTTGTAGAGTAATTTTTTTCAATAATAAAAAAAAGTAATTCGAGTTACAACGTAACGGTAGATATATAGAGTTGTCGTTGTTTCGTGGACCATGATTGAGCTGATTAACCTGGTATTGTCTCTCTCAAGAACGCAGAGGTGCTGAGCTCTGGCTCATCATTCTTGGAACCTTTCATCAACCAGTCTTTGATATAATAATGGACACGGAGTGTCACTTCCTTGTCTTGGCTTCTTATTTGAATGAGTTGTTTTTCAAAGAATAAAAATAATTATTTTAATATATTTCTAAATAAAAAAACTTTCAATTACTATGCAATGAATCTACAAAAAAGTGTTGAAAAATGGATCGGGGGGGAGAGCGTTGCCCTTCAATTGTTCATCTGAAGGAGTCTTCGTTGAGCTAAGAGAGAGAGGATAAAGTTAAAAGTGTAGCCTGAACTTGGGCTGAAGATTATTATAATCATTTTGAAATACAAAATTGGCTTCCTAAGAAATTCTCTATACAGCATGACCTGCATATCCTAAATTCCACAATTTCCCCTCCCCACAATGCTTGCGAGCTGATGAAACTGTCATTTGTAAGGCGTATCGCCGTGTAAACTGTATTGTAAGGTTCAGGACTGAGGTTTTTATCCTAAATTGCAAGAATCCCAGCTGAGAAGATGGGGCTCGTCTTGAAAGGCGAGCTTGCAACTTCTGCAGATCTGGCAACTTCTGATAGGCACTGTTCTTTGCGCTCGTCAGTCATTATTTGACTCGACCTGCACTCCACGCTGCAGAAAGCTTTCTCTCCCCTGTAAGCAAACATGGAAGAACACAAACGTTTAGTTTCATGATTCAATAACCGATGTAAGAACACACCTGGAAATTTATATCTAAAGAAAACTGAAGGACCCGGAAGAAAAAATTGCAGTACCTGTACATGTAGATGTCTCTGCCATGGAGTTTTTTCCTGCACAAGTGGCATGAACTCAGAAAATCTGAGGTGGGATACAAGGAAACATCCTCGACTGCTCCGGCGGGGAATTTCTTAAGAACAGAAGCACAACCCGTGTTCACGCATCTTCTGTCATGCCCTCGTTTTCCATGTTCACCTTTATCATGGTACACCTTCGTGAAGGATTGATTAGGAGCATGGACGGTGACAAATGTATAGTCTTCCAAGCTCTCCATATCCATTTCCTCAAAATCGCAGCTAAATATCTCACAATTTTTACCTGAATTAACAGGAACGGGAACTGGAACTGATCTGTTCAAATTTGACCTACAAATAGCATACTTTGCCAAAAATTCATGCCCCATATCAGTATTAGAAGGCTTGTCTAGGGCTGCAACAATACCCAATCCAACCCCACCAAGATCACAATAATTCTTTAGACCTTTTGGCGACTGATTTTTGTAGTCGAATGGACTTCTAGGACTGATGTTTGCGTCCATGAACTTGGCACGGTTGCCTGGGACCAATAGCTCCGACAGTCTTCCGATCATCGGATTTGTTCTCTTGCCTAACATCGTTAAAATTTAAATAAGAACACAGAATGAGATGTTGGGGTGGTTTATAAAGGGATAGGAAAATCACCACAAATGATTTGATTTCTCTTGCCAATTTATTTTATTATTATGGAGTAGGTGGACTTTGGGGCCATGAGTTTTTGGACTCATACAATAATTTTATACAATAATTTTGATTGTTTGCCAGGAAAGATGGGCCCCGCCTGTGAATTATTTTCCACTTTTCTTATCATTTTCTAATACATATATTTTAAAATTAAGAAAATATATCTGTTGCATAAAGTGTTTAAAATTAAAAAAAATCAAGTTAATGGGCAAATTCTTTTCTCCCCCCAGCGTCGCCCAGTTGCTATATTTATTTAATAGATTCCCCAAAACAAATATATTACAACTTGCCCGGTGGGACCCACTCATCCAATGATTGAGACTTATCTTGGAGTCTAGCCCACCACAAAAAGATTCCAATTACGTGTCGAAATTGCTAAGCAAGAAAAGGACTGAGCAATTATTACCAGCACCACCATGGGCCAACTGATTGGAGGCCCACGTTTTCGGTATCCCGAAGGTGGTTTTCTTTTCTCTCCTTTATGTCAGTTTCTTCTCTGCAATGAAAATTCATGGTTTTTTATTAAAAAAATTTAATGGTTTTTTTATTTTTTTTTTAAATTGAAAAACAAATCTTCTTATATTTATCTGTTTGGATATTTTGTTGAAGGGCTGGGGGGATGGATTTCGCCAAAACCATGTGCTTGGATATACGGTGTCGTGGTGGCATATTCTAATAGAAGAATAAATAAATAGAAAAGAGCAATCAAGATCGCGAAATTTTTGTTCACTATGAGAATAAAGATCTTACACCTTTTTCTTCCACTAATTGGAGAGGGAAAAAAAGGCATAATTTTTTATAGATATTACGTAGCCATTTCAGCATCAATTTGTTTTAATTATATATATTTCAGCATCAATTTGTTTATATATATAATCAAAGACCTGTTCACTATATGTTTTGTCGAGAAAGTTAATCTAACTTATACTTTCACATTGGACATAGTTTTCAATGACATGGAAATAAAATGAAGTACTATTTAGAGAGTTTTTGACACTGAGTTTTAAAAATATTTTTAGAAAAAAAAATATTTTTTGATGTTTTTATATCATTTTTATATGTCGATGTAAAAAATCATTCTTAAAAAATAAAAATAATATCATTTTAATATATTTATAAACAAAAAATACTTCAAAAACAATTTCAACAATACTCTCAAACATCCTTTTATTCCCTTACGACAAGGGAACTACTATATAGCTCCACTAAAGATTAGGTTCTTAATTATAGTTAATTCTTAGTTCGAAAGAAGAACCAAATGATAGATAACATACTGATAAATGAATTAACAAATGGTTAATTGAGTTGTCAATACTTAATCACATAATCATGTTCCCATCTATTTCAACATCCTGACCAATACAAAGTGTTTTGTGTAAGAATGACTATGCCTCTGTCATAACTTTGTGCTTATCTTTTCTATATGTTGACATAACCACATGTATCAACTATCATTGTGATTTTCTTTCTTTCTTTCTTTCTTTCTAAGAGAGCATTCATTTACCTTGCATTAAACTTGTATATTGCTAATATTAGAGCTACTATACAAAGATGAAAAATACTATACACATGACTTATCCATAATAGCATCTCAATAAATATTTTTCTCCTAAAAAAGGCCTTGATTTTTCTATGTCATACTATTTAATTATCGATGATAAATTTATTTGAGTACCAAAGACAGGAAAACACTTCCTATTATGCTTTGATAAGATGTGGGGTGATAACTTTTTTTTCTTCATCTAGTTATCTTATACTTAGTCTCAATATTTAGTACTTATCCTAATTCTATTTTTTTCTTCAAAGTAAAGATATCCAAAGGGCATAATGCTATTTTTCTTTCTTATCAAGAAAAAGTCTAGATAGAATATATTTTGTTTAACTTGATGAAACTAGCAAAATTAACTACTTGACCAAATATATGTCTTACATCTTGTATGCAAAGATATCTTATTTTCTTAAGATCTTACTGATCATCGCCAATATATATATATATATATATCTAAGACATCACTTAATAAAAGTGAAAATCCCCGTTTATGAAATTAAAACAAGAAAATCATATATGTGAACTCAAAGCTATCTAGTTCTCCCAAAAATGCAATGTGGCACAATTGTTAACCAAACATCTTAGGGTAAAACACAATTTTAGGGCAATCCATGAGAGTGGTACAAAATAGAACCAAACTTTAAGGCCATATATGTCATTACTTATCACCTAATCATATTCAAAATCAACCAAGAGAAATTTAACCTTCCATAGATACACTTGAGAAGACAAATATTAGGATACATTCCCATCATTGACACTCCAACAATGATGTATTACATATGTAGCCAACAAATTAGCATGTTAGAAAAATAAAGAGCTTAATCTCATTTTAATTTTTCTATTTCACCTTCAAGGGAATATATAGCTAAAAAAAAAGAAGAGGAGACCAAAGAGTTCTATCATGAACATAGTGCTAGGTTTTGGTAAGAAAGGAAGTGTTGATATGGGGGAGTTTGACCACATGATGATTTTGGTTATGTTTTTAAAAGCATGTGAGATTTATGCATATGGTAAATTCCATCTTCCAATTATTATTTTTAAAATTGAATCCTTTGACTTATTGGTGCAATTTTTTTCTTTTAATTTCATCAATTTTTTTTATAATTTGTTTTGATTTGTTTTCTATGTTGTTATTGTTGTATGAAACAAATTATATTGTATATCATTACTACTCAATTTCATGTGGGAATAAATGTCACGGGCTTTGGCTAATATCTTGCATGTGTTGTATGTGTTTGTTGTTGCTACTCATACTACTATAGTTTCTCATATATTTACAAGGTTTCTAATAAAAAAAAAGCGATTCTGTATGATAAAAATCTTGGAGCATGCAACCTTGGTTATGTCAATCAGAATTTTGAAGGCGTGGTTATATGAGAATAAACATGGTGTCCTTTTCTTCACAGACTTGAACTTGTTAAGCAGTTAGAGAATGATGGAGATTAGGTTAAAGCATGACAAGTAAAGGATATAAATTTGTATGGTTTAAATATTTAAACTATAATAGCAGTGTGATCTGGGTTTTCTTGTTTCTGACATCTCATATGATGTAGGATTTGATTTGTGTCGGGATAATTATACTTGGTGCATTTGTTGCTAGATCTCTGGATTTGTCATTTGATGCTTATGGCTTTATTGTTGTCCATATCGTAAACATTTATACAACAATTTATGTGGCTTCTATTGCTCGACAAAATGTCATTTATTCTCATGTTCAAATCAATTAGATTGTTGCTAAAGAATAACATAAATCATATCTTGAAACTTCACCTAATAATTTAAGCTAGATGGTATATTTTTTTTGATATGGTATCAAAGTCTTGTTAATCATGCGATCATGAGTTCGAATTTCACCACTCTCATTCTATTTAAAAAGTCTTGACCTTACTAATTTTAGTACTAGTGTGGATTGTATAAAGGGAAAGCAAACCAACAAGACCACTAAGGATGTCAAAAAGAGTTCTAACATTCTATGTTGTTATTGTTGTCTGAAACAAATTATACTGTATTTCTTTACTACTCAAATTTTCAATTTTCATTTTTATTTTCTTATCATAAAGTAAAATAATTCAAAAAGTAATAAAGTTGTTAATTATACTGGAGTCCATGTTCTAGATCTTGAGTTAAGTTGTGAAGCCCTAATTTTAACATAGCTAGCACGTGAATGTTTAGCTTTTGGTATAAACAATACCTTTATATTCCTTTATTTTAGATAAAAATGAAGGGATATTATGTGTCATGTAATGATGAAATTAATTAACCATAAATGGCATGGAAAGGTGCACCTGTTACCTAAAAATATTAATCATCCATGCTTGCTTGACATATCAACCAATTATATCTTTTGAAAAATCATGCTTGCTCTATCTTTTATATGAAATGTTTAGAATACTATTAGAAATAAAGTAGCTATAGTTTTCTTTAGCCATTCATCTTGCATAAAACCATCTCTATCAAAAGCTTAAGATACTATTCAGAAAGAAAGAATTTTAAACCTAAATCTTGTTTTCTTTTGAAAAAAACACAAAAATTTGTACTCTCAAACTATGTTGCCCTAATTCTATACTTATTACTCATTTCCAAAATAACATAGATTGTTTACCCCATATGAATTTATCCACAATGATGTTGAACAAAACACAAAAGAAGAATGTCTTGACCTATATATATATATATATGTAAAACACCTCTTAGGAAAAATACATAATCATGCTAATCATTAAAAAAGATAGAGTAAACCCTCATATAAATATAACATTAAAAATTATAACATTTTGACAAGCAAGGAAAACCCAGGATGAAAAAACATAGTTAAGTCAGGGAATAAAATTTAAAGGTATTACAGAAGTTAATACATGGATTTGGAATTTTTGTTTAAACTTTCATAATAAAGACAAAATCGGTAATGAGTTTTGATGGAAAAAAGAATTAGAAAAGTTAAAATTTATAAGTGAAGAAGAATAAAATGTTATGATTTCACTTATGCCACCATTTTGGGCTTAATGCAAGGTTTTAAATTCAGTTGATCAAATAAGGAGTTAGTGAGATGAGTGATAGAGGTCAGGATAAAAAAAGGGTGAATTTGTCACACTACAACTTTTTTTTTATTGCCCTGTCTATACCCCAAGTTACAAAGAAAATTAAATCATGATTCTAGTTGGGTTGAAAATCAAACAATTGTAAATTTTCAATGATAAATGATAGTTTATTTAATTCATTCATATGAGAGAGAACATCATGCTCGAAGTCGGGTTTGGAACCGAATTCAGGGTGCTCTGTCCAATTTTAGGCTAATGTACATAACTCTTATTCCGAACGTTGTATTGGGCTAAAATATTTTGATAAAATTTTGATACATCTCTTTACCTTAGGTAAACATTTCATGTGAATTGGAGTTTAGTAAGACCTTACATAGACATTAACAAATGGGTAAAACAGTTGAAAAATTACATATGAACTCATTAAGGGTATTGTTCATTACTGTAATCAAATAAAAAAATCTTTTATCAAGAAAAAGTCTAGATATAATATATTTTGTTTAACTTGATGAAACTAGCAAAATTAACTACCTGACCAAATATATGTTTTACATCTTGTATGCAAAATATCTTATTTTCTTAAGGTCTTATTGATTATCACTAGTGTATATCTAATACATCACTTAATAAAAGTGAAAATCCCCGTTTATGACATTAAAGCAAGAAGATCATATACATGAGCTCAAAAGCTACCTAGTTCTCCCGGAAATGCTTTGTTGCACAATTGTCAACCAAACATCTTGGAGTAAAACACTATTTTAGTGTGATCCATGAGAGTAGTACAAAATAGAAGCAAACTTAAAACCATATATATCATTACTTTTTTGG
>CM063593.1:9049836-9067870 GCA_032356905.1 Salix exigua | reverse complement strand
AATGTTATTATAGTAATTCAGGCTAACAAGTTGAGTTGGATGTTGTTCATTACTATAATTAAATAAAAAAATCTCTTATCAAGAAAAAGTCTAGATAGAATATATTTTGTTTAACTTGATGAAACTAGCAAAATTAACTACCTGACCAAATATATGTTTTTCATCTTGTATGCAAAAATATATTATTTTCTTAAGGTCTTATTGATTATCGCCAATATATATCTAAGACATCTCTTAATAAAAGTGAAAATCCCCGTTTATGACATTAAAGCAAGAAGATCATATATGTGAACTCAAAAGCTACCTACTCTCCCGGAAATGCTTCGTGGCAAATTGTTAACCAAACATCTTTGGGTAAAACACTATTTTAGTGTGATCCAAGAGAGTGGTACAAAATAGAAGCAAACTTAAAACCATATATATCATTACTTTTTTTGGTAATAACTATTTATGCCCCTCATGACACATCCATGTTCTTGTTTATTCAAACTCATGATCATGGAGATAGATCATGGGGTTTGATCATGGGGATCAATTGCCTAATTATCTCTTTGATGGGTAGAGAAAATTGGCTAATAAATTAATGAGAGGGGTCCCTGATCTATCTATAAATAATAGCTTGTGTACTCCATCTATGACTACAGGTAGGCATAGATCAGAAGATTCCTCTTGAAAACTTTTATCAATTTGAGGTTGTATTGTTATTGTTGTTTTGGGAAAAGTTGTGTTGCTGCTGCAATTAGGAATTCATTTTCGGTACTTGAGTAACAATAGCTGAAGGTATATATAATTTAAATTTTCATTGCTATATAAATTTAGTATTTGATTATATAAAGTATGGATAACATGTTGTATCAGAACTTACCTTTATGCTATTTTGCTCAGTATATTTATTAGTGATTCTCAGTGTATAGAATCCTTTATTTTGATTTCCAATTTATGAACTTGTGTTGTCATTTTAAGTAACTATTTGTTTATGACCTGTTATAAATGAAAACATATGCAATCAAAATGACAACAGTTGTGTTGTAAATTATAATAGTACCTATAACAAAATTAGAAATGAAATGACGGAAGGAGAGGCCACTAGCCTCTCCTCGTCCTGTGATCGACGACCCCTGAGGGTCACCGATGATAGGAGGGAGTCACTTCAAAGTTCGTCTGACTCACAAGGAGGGGACAATGGCCTCTCCCTAGCTGATGGAAAGAGAGGTCACCAAACTCTCCCTATGCTGTCACAGGCGACCCTTACGAGTCGCCTGAGAGACCGACGACGACCCTTCACGGGTCATTTGCTACACGGGAAGGCTAGTGGCCTCTCCCCAGTTGACAGAAGGAGAGGCTGGTGGCTTCTCCCCATTCTATGATCGGTGACCCTTGCTGGCAGCCAGTGATAGTACCAGCAACCTGTGAAGGTCGTTGGATACTTGAAGAGACATGACGACCCACTTGGTCGTCGTGACAGAGTTGGGCGGTGGCTTCTGTGGTCGCCGCATATGGATCCGTGAGTCGCTAGTCAATGACCCTATTTTCGGTGCATGAAGGAGCCAGTGCAAGTTTAAGGTTCAGCAGGTCATCGAGTTAAATATCCGGATAGGGTTTTCAAACCCATGAGGAACAAGATCAAGTTAAAAAAACGGTCATTAAGTTGGTGGACTGATTTGGTCCAACCCAATACAGAACCGACCCAATGGTTGACCCGAACTTACAATAGCAATAAAAAAATAAAAGGGGAATTGTGGGTGTAGGGCTTCGAACTTGGCCTCCAAGTTCATAAAGCAACCCAAACCATTATGCTATGCTTATTTTATGTTTACATTATTACGTTTTTATTTGTTTTATTTTATATTGTAAATTATATTATGCTTACCTTTTTTTATGCTTATGTAATGTAGTTTTATTCCTATAATTTTATATTGTAAGGTATTGGATTAATACAGTACACTAACTTAGGAATATATCTTGTAATTTATATTATTTAAATATAAATTAATTGATGCCTGGACATAAGAATAATCAATTAAACCATTAATGTTAGTGAATTTTATGGTACTATTCATTTTTCAATGGCTAAGAAAGTTCTGTCTAGGAATGTCTTGGTATTTACCGTGTCCACTGAGACCCACCTCACTTTCCTGGGAACTTACCTGGTTGTAATTTGAAAAAATACTGTTTAATTCATATTGATTTATTTTATTCCTAAGTATTTTATCTAGGCATCGATGTGAATATTAAATGTTAATGAAGTAGTAATTATCATGATAATTTTAAAAATGCCACAGCGTGTGATTTTATAAATGATAGTTACAATAGAAAATATATGTGAACTTCATAAGGAAAATTAATATCAAGTTGTAATTAATTCATAAATTTAATTGTTAATCCCCACCGAGATGTTTTTATTCTATTTTTATGACTTAATTAGAATAAGACGGTACATTTAATATTTAAGAAATAAAATTTATCTTAGGCCCACAGGTATGGAAAATTTTATTTATTAATGTTTAAATTTATTATACTTATTAATAAGTAGTAAATTTCATGCACGATGCAATGTTTGCCCACTAGTAGGTTGAAATTTATTATTAAATTGACATTAATTAATTTAAATAAAGTTATTTCATAACAATAAAGTAATTTTTTGTTTCCTTGATAATTGCAGTTATTCTTTCCACTTTGATTGAAATAGTTCTGATGCTAAATGGTAATAATTTTTCTGAATGGAAGGAAAATTTGCTTTTTACATTGGGGTGCATGGAGCTTGACTTGTCGCTCCGTGAGGATGAACCACCCGCCCTAACGGACACTAGTACGACACTAAAGATTGCTAATTATAGTGGAGTCCATGTTCTAGATCTTGAGTTAAGTTGTGAAGCCCTAATTGAGTCCATATATTGTTATCTCAATATTAAAAAAATGTCAATATTGATTTTTTTTAAAAAGGAAAACAACAATTTTTACTAATTATCTAGGTTATTTTTGAACCCATCTGATCGACGAGGTTATGTCAAGACAAATCTTATATATGTTAATTTTAAATAAATACTAAAAAAAGGAGATTAGTCTGAAGTCCTTAAAACCAATTTACTCGGTTGTGCTTAATAAGAACATTAAATTATTTTATATGGCTTGAATATTTTATTTTAGATTCATTTTTTTTTTTTTTGCTTGAACCAAAACCACAGCTTTGTTTGTGCTGTTATGCATAAAAGTGAGTTCTAAAAAAAACCCATAAATTCTTCAAAAGAAACTATATTTGGCCAATAATCTAATTTACATGAATTCTGGACAAACTACAGATCCGAGAGCCGTAGAAGTCGTTCCTTCAAAAACCCTAATTAGATAATTCTAAAATGTGGATAATGACGGGGTTGGCTGTCAATAGATAGAATTTAGAGGCCAGCTTGTCCCTGTATTGGGCCTGATACTTTCCTATATATATACAAGTCTACACTCATATATCTCAAAGCGATTATATCTGGGTTTTGAAGGTTTATGAGAATAAGCAATCATGCGGGGTTCCTGGGTTAGTATTCTTCTCATTGCGAGCTTAGGTTTGATAGGTTCCTGCTCAGCAGCAGCAGTTGAATATGATTCTAGTGCTGTTATCATCAATGGCGAAAGAAAGATTATTCTCTCAGGATCAATCCACTATCCTCGGAGCACAGTTGAGGTAATAATATATATCAAGCAAAGAAAATGTTGCAGAAAAGTTTAGAAAACCATCACATTGTCTTAAAAACATGGTGGGAGTGTGTATATATATTCACTTAATCGGGTCTTGTCTACAGATGTGGTCAGATTTAATTCAGAAAGCAAAGGAAGGAGGACTTGATACGATTGAAACGTATATTTTCTGGAATGCACATGAGCCGCGCCGTCGTGAGGTGGGAAGCTCACCTGCTTTCTTGATATGAGAGGCTGCCTTTGCCTGCCATTTATAATTTAGATTCTTTGATTTTGTCATGACAGTATAATTTCACGGGCAACCTGGACTTTGTAAAGTTTTTCCAAAAAGTGCAAGAAGCAGGGCTACATGGCATTCTCCGAATAGGTCCTTATGCCTGTGCTGAATGGAACTACGGGTACCAAGTTCTTACCTTTCCTTTTCTTTCTTCTTAAGCTTTCAATTGTGGAGTTGACACCGCAGGATTTACCAAATTGTTTATCTGTTCTCAACTTCATCAGGGGCTTTCCTGTGTGGCTACACAATATTCCAGATATCAAATTCAGGACAGACAATGAGATTTTCAAGGTTTGAGCTGGTCACCTGTTTTTTTATTTTTCTTTCTGATGAACCCATCCATTGTTGGCCTATATATTCAGGACAGACAGTGACAAGAAGTAATCTCAACCTTACTTCTTTTTTTTTTGGACAGAATGAAATGCAGACTTTACAACCAAGATTGTGAACATGGCTAAAGAAGCAAAGCTTTTTGCATCGCAAGGAGGACCTATAATTCTCGCACAGGTTTGCAGGCTTCCAGCCATATTTTTTAATCCACAATATTTCTAGTAGCTAGCACTAACTGCTTCTAATCTCACTCCTAAACATATTTGAATATATCAGATAGAGAACGAATATGGAAATGTCATGGGACCTTATGGAGAAGCAGGGAAATCATACGTTCAGTGGTGCGCACAAATGGCTGTAGCCCAAAATACTGGTGTGCCTTGGATCATGTGCCAGCAGAGCGATGCTCCATCAACCGTGGTATTTATTGCATTTTCTTCATCGCTTCTATCTTTTTTGTGCGCTCCACTTGTATTTCAGTCCATTTATCCTGTAGATCACTCTTTTCTTTTATGTTGCCCTGATAGATTAACACATGCAATGGATTCTACTGCGATGCATTTACACCAAACAATCCGAAAAATCCGAAAATATGGACTGAAAACTGGACTGGATGGTAAGAACATCTTTCTTCCCCTACAGTCATCTGATTAATCACGTTGAGTTTGAATCCTGACACACACTTGCCTTGTAGGTTCAAGAAATGGGGCCAAAAAGATCCACACAGGACTGCTGAAGATTTAGCCTTTTCAGTTGCACGCTTTTTCCAGCAGAATGGAGTGTTGCAGAACTACTACATGGTCGATCTCTCCCCAACTTGATCTGTTTTCACAGTTTTTCAAGCATGCGCTCTTCAAATGCTTACTTTTATTTGTTTCTTTGTTTGTTTGTATATAAAATCTCAGTATCACGGAGGAACCAACTTTGGACGCACGTCAGGAGGTCCATTTATCACAACATCTTATGACTACGATGCACCACTTGATGAATACGGTAATCACGGAGTTGATTTAAGTAATCACGTGCCTGCATTACTATTGAAACATTGAAAACAAGTGTTCAGAAAATTACTTGTCTGCTTTTCCATCACCTCTAATGACGTTTTTCAATCTGAATTTCCCAGGAAATTTAAACCAGCCCAAGTGGGGACACCTCAGAAAGCTCCATGCAGCACTTAAAATGGGGGAGAAGATTCTGACTAACAGCACAGTGAAAACAGCAAATTATTCAGATGGGTGGGTTGAGGTAAGTGAAAAATAGACAAGATATGAATCAATATAACAAATATGAAATGAGCATCAGTTTATACAAGTTTGTGCTGTTCGCCATCAGCTGACGACGTTCACCAGCAACATTAATGGGGAGAGATTGTGTTTCCTGAGCAACACAAAAATGGATGACGTTAATGTTGACTTGCAACAAGATGGAAACTACTCTGTGCCTGCTTGGTCTGTTAGTATTCTTCAAGACTGTAACCAGGAAATTTACAACACTGCAAAGGTAAAACCAAAGCATTTCTCGGATGATGTTTCTGTTTTTCCATTTCTGAATGTGCTTAAAACATTAAGATCTGTTTTAACTCTACAGGTTAACGTGCAAACCTCCTTGATTGTGAAGAAATTACAAGAGAAAGACACGCCTCAAAAACTCTCCTGGGAGTGGGCACCTGAGCCAACTAAAGCCGCACTCCTCGGACGAGGAGGTTTTAAAGCGACTCAGCTTCTTGAACAAAAGGCGGCAACAAATGATCAAAGTGACTACTTGTGGTACATGACTAGGTACGTATTGATTGATTTACTATGAAAATATTTCACCCTCGTTGTCACTCTCATCTATGCAACACAGAGTTGTCAATAACGGGACATCCATGAAGAATGTGACGTTGCGTGTGAAGTATTCAGGGCAATTCCTTCATGCTTTTGTTAATGGGAAGGAGATAGGTAAGATCTTCCTTAATTCAGATCAATCCTTGGGATAATCATCAACATTGCGCGGTCGTTCATGCTCTGATTTGCCAAATATAACAGGTTCCCAACATGATTACTCTTTCACATTCGAGAAGCCTGCTTTGCTTAAGCCCGGGAGAAACATTATTTCTTTGCTCAGTGCTACTGTTGGACTTCAGGTACTGCACTTGTAGTTCGCGCAGTTTATCGAGTTCAGCTTCCATTTCCGTTACCGTCTTCAAATTCAATGAAGGAATTCTCACAAAATTCAAATCCCTGTCTCATTTCCTCACAGAACTATGGTGCATTTTTTGATGAGGGAACTGAAGGCATAGCAGGAGGTCCCGTTGAGTTGATCGACAGCGGCAACACCGCTGATTTATCATCAAACGAGTGGTCTTATAAGGTAAATTTAATGGAAGTGGCCGGTAGTGTATGGATTTTGTGCACTTGTGAAGACTGACCTGATCATCCATATATTTTTGGCTTAAGGTTGGATTGATTGGTGAGGGGAGACGATTCTACAATCCAAATTCAGTCCATGCAAAATGGGTCTCCGGTAATCTTCCTGTGGGGAGTGCCATGACCTGGTATAAGGTATGCTTCTCAATCCTGAATAGCACCTCATGCCAGAGAAATGCCTCATGATCAGCTGATATAAATTTAATTGTCTTCAAAAATTGACTGGTCGTTTTTAAAAATTGTATATTCTTCCAGACCACCTTCCAGACTCCATCAGGAACCGAACCTGTGGTGGTAGACTTGCAAGGTATGGGAAAGGGTCATGCCTGGGTTAATGGGAATAGTCTAGGTCGCTTCTGGCCTACTTTGACCGCCGATCCCAACGGATGCGACGGCAAATGTGATTACCGAGGACAATATAAGGAGGACAAATGCTTGTCGAATTGTGGCAATCCAACTCAAAGATGGTACTACAAGTTTTATCAATAATTACTCTTATTGTATATCCTAAGATCAGGTATTTAAGGATGGTACCGTGTTATCAGGTACCATGTCCCAAGATCGTTCCTCAACAATGGCTCAAACACATTGATTTTGTTCGAGGAAATCGGAGGAAACCCTTCAAATGTTTCTTTCCAGATTACGGCGACTGAAACAATATGCGGAAATGCATACGAGGGAACCATATTAGAGTTATCATGCAACGGTGGACGAAGAACCATCTC
Source organism: Salix exigua (assembly GCA_032356905.1). NCBI lineage: Eukaryota > Viridiplantae > Streptophyta > Magnoliopsida > Malpighiales > Salicaceae > Salix > Salix exigua. The sequence goes on along the minus strand of CM063593.1, from coordinate 9,060,443 downwards.
GGATATCCAATTCGCCAGCTTTGGAGACCCGCAGGGCGGCACCTGCGGCTCATTCCAGAGAGGCAGCGTTGAGGCCAGTAGTAGCTTGTCTGCAGTTGAAAAGGTACTTCAAATCAAAACACTAAATCTCACTGCCAAACAACATCCGGTGCTTGTTGTTCATTTCCTAAAAACGTTTCTGGTTTTGCAGGCGTGCCTAGGAAAGGAGAGCTGTTCAATAAACGTCTCAAAAACAACATTTGGAGTAGGAGATAGCTTTGGCGTTGATGATAACAGACTGGCTGTTCAAGCTGTATGCAAATGATACAATAACAGTCATCGTCAAATGAATGGAAACTGTCCAAGGCAACTGGGTTTTGCTATCAAATATAATAAAACCGATTCTGTAAACCACCAGTACAAGTCCTGAGAAACAGTGAATGTGTTTGATGACATCTCTGTTTCTTTAAATATGTACTCAAGTCATCTATTATTGTCTCGCGGTCTGCCAAACTCGAGCTCTGTCATCGACCGTACAAAGATCGACAATTTCGATGTATAATCATGACTTATAATTCCCATGTTCAATTATTTCTTATCTTCTTTGGGTAATTTTTTAAATCATGATATATTTCAGCCTTTTAAGAAAAATATTTTACTTACATAGCTAGCACGTGAATGTTTATCTTTTGGTATAAACAACACCTTTATATTCCTTTATTTTAGAACAAATAAATGGAATGATACTCTTACACAACACAAACTATGGTGATTTCAGGTCCAAGAGTTACTTGCACAACTGTCACGTGAGCCGTCTCACAGGCACATGGGATCTATCCATACAGAACTCTCATGCGAAAGAGTTCAATGTACACGTCCTGTGACTCACACCTCCATGTCAGCTTTAAGTGCCTATTTTTAGCAACTACAAATGTTGTGTGTTGCCTAGTGACGAAGGAGATCCACACCAACCTATACACAAATGAATATTAGTTGATATGATACAAAATTTTCTTGATCAATTATGCTAACAAATTTTTTTGTTTCTTCTCTGTTTTTTTTTAATAAAAAATACTTCATTGTAAGCAGAGATAAATAGTAGTCTTGAAATCAAACTACAATTAGAAACTTAATTCCAAGTGAATATAGATAGCATTTTTGTAAATAAAATGAAGCATGAGTGTTCAATTTTATTCGTTAAGAAAAAGTATGGGAGTCCAATATTTTATTTTCTAAGAAAGGATATATTTCATTTCTTAAGAAAAGGTGTATGAATCCAATATTTCATTTTCTTTAGGAAAAAGTATATTGTTCCAAAACATGTTACATAAATAAGAAATAAAATAGAATTTAAAAGAAACAAAAAGTAAATAGCAAAAGGTAAATTACATAAAGAAGAGTTTATGTTCCTGTTTGGCATTGTGTTTCAAAATTGCTTTTGCGAAAAAAATAATTTCTTTTATTTTTTATTTTTTTATGTTTTTAGATTATTTTCATGTGATAATGTCAAAAATTATTTGAAAAAATAAAAAAACTTCATTTTTATGTATTTCTGAATGAAATCACTTTTAAAAGCAACATCAACCACTTTCTTTAAGAGACACATAAAGATGACCATCTTCTACGGTAACTCCTAATTGAATGGTCTATTTACATTGTTTTAGGTTCAAGTCCTATATGAACTACAATTCCTTGTTATATAAAAATTATCCATATAAAATTTGGAGCATACAAAATTCTAATACAAGTTGTATTTTAACTCTATGTCTCCTTCCTAGAAATCATGTTTTCTTACTAATTTGTGATTTTTACTAGTATAATATGATATAGACTCTTACTTAGAGTAGGACTTGATCCTTTTATTAATCACTTAAAATGTTATCTCTATGTTTGATTGTATGTTCCAAATCGATCATGTCTTCTAGAACTGATGTATAATTATGACTTATAATCCCCTTGGTCAATTTTTTCTTATCTTCTTTGGTTATTTTTTTAAATCAGGATAGATTTCAGCCTTCTATGAATTTTTTTTTACATAACTAGCATGTCAATGTTTAGCTTTCGGTATAAACAATACCTTTATATTCCTTTATTTTAGAAAAAAGAAGAAGTGATATTATGTGTAATATAATGCTGAAATTAATTAACCATAAATGACATGGAAAGGAGCACCTGTTACCCAAACATATTGATCATCCATGCTTGCTTGACATATCAACCAATTATATCTTTTGAAAAATCATGCTTGCTCTATCTTTTATATGAAATGTTTAGAATACTATTAGAAATAAAGTAGCTATAGTTTTCTTTAGCCATTCATCTTGCATAAAACCATCTCTATCAAAAGCTTAAGATACTATTCATAAAGAAAGAATTTAAAACCCTAAATCTTTTTTTTCTTTTGAAAAAACACAAAAAATTGTAGTCTAAAACTTTGTTGCACTAATTCTATACTTATTACTCGTTTATAAAATAACATAGATTGTTTACCCTATATCAATTTATCCATAATCGATGTTGAACAAAACACAAAAGAAGAATGTCTTGACCTATTATATATATATATATGTATATGTAAAACACATCTTAGGAAAAATACATAATCATGCTAATCATTAAAAAAGATAGAGTAAACACTCATATAAAAATAACGTTAAAAATGATAACACTTTGACAAGCAAGGAAAACCCGGGATGAAAAAAGATAGTTAAGTCAGGGGAATAAAATTTAAAGGTATTACAGAAGTTAATATAAGGATTTGGAATTTTTGTTTAAACTTTCATAATAAAGATGAAATCGGTAATGAGTTTTGATGGAAAAAAGAATTAGAAAATTTAAAATTTAAGTGACGAAGAATAAAATGATATGATTTCACTTATGCCACCATTTTGGGCTTAATGCAAGGTTTTAAATTGAGTTGATCAAATAAGGAGTTAGTGAGATGAGTAATAGAGGCTAGGATAAAAAAAAGGGTGAATCTATCACACTAGAACTTTTTTTATTGCCCTGTCTATACCCCAAGTTACAAAGAAAATTAAATCATGATTCTAGTTGGGTTGAAAATCAAACAATTGTAAATTTCCAATGATAAATGACAGGTTTGTTAATTCATTCAGATGAGAGAGAACAACATGCTCAAAGTTGGGTTTTGAACCGAATTCAGGCTGCTCTGTCCAATTTTAGGCTAATGTACATAACTCTTAATCCGAACGTTGTATTGGGCTAAAATTTCTTGATAAAGTTTTGACACATCTCTCTACCTTAGGTAAACATTTCAAGTGAATTGGAGTTTAGTAAGACCTTACATCGACATTAACAAACAGGTAAAACAGTTGAAAAATTACATATGAACTCATTAAGGGTATTGTAGACCTAAATTTCTTCTTTTTTCCTTATATAATTGTTGTGTAGTTAGGGAAGAAGGTTGAGGCCAAATTCTCTTCATTTCTCTCTAAAATTATGTTTGGTCTTTCAATGTTATGGGTTTTTGAGAGCTTATAAGTGATTTATGGGTGGAGAAGACAAACTAAAACAAGGATTCTAGAGAGAGAAACATCTTTGGAAGTAGAGAGAGGAGCTTGTAAGGAAATTGAAGGACAAGAAGTGGAGGAACTATGCATAGAAAGTGATTTTGAGCATCAAATTCAAATTCATATGGTTGTGCATTGTTTACAACCTATTTTCATTGTTGTTTCAAGTTATTTTTATTATGGATGAATTCTAAATTTTAACCCTAGGGTTCATGGATTGAGAATTTGAATAAAAAGATGAGTTAGTTATGAATTGATGAATTTGAGATGATTGGAAAATAAAGTTATGCATTTAGATGTTATGTTTAAATTGTTTGATTTAATATGTTTGAATATGTGTTGTGAATTTGTATAAGAATATGGGTAATGATAAACTTTATATTTAACGCTATGAAAAGTAGTGTTTGATGATGTTTTAATGCATGAAGACACCTAGTTTACTTGTCCAACTACCTATTGTCAACACATATTAATCAGCCATTAATTGTCGATTCTTGCTGTATATATTTTGTATCTATTAGTTTCCTATTTCAGCTTAGTTTCCTATTTTGTCTAAATCAGCATTGATGTATTTGCAGCAAGTCAGCCATGTAATTAGTTAGGGTTTTTGAAATATAATGAGGGAACCTCACATAATGAGGCACACAAATTTTATTCAATTCTTCTTTGGTTACATGGTATCAGAGTCAGAAACATAAATCATTATTTGTGGGTTTCTTTGGGGTTAAAATCTGAGTGGTTGTGAGGGTTGTTTATCGGTCTCTTTTGGGCTTATTTGGGGTTAAAATCTGAGTGATTGTGAGGGTTGTTTATCAGTTTCTTTTGCAGATCTTTCCATTTTTTTGGAATCAGTTTTTTAGGTGTTACAGATTGCAGAGAAAAATTGCAGATCTTTGCATTTTTTGGAATCAGTTTTTTGGTGTTACAGATTGCAGAGAACAATTGCAGATCTTTGCATTTTTTGGAATCAGTTTTTTGGTGTTACAGATTGTTTGTTTTAGGGAAAGAAGCTGATCTTGTCTTGGATCTTCTTTTATTACAGTTATCATGACTTCTAGCACAAATTTTTGTGTTCTTTTTACAGGAAAGAATTATGGAGCTTGGGAGTTTCAGTTTCGTGTCTTTGTTACTGGAAAGGAATTATGGGGGCATATTGATGGGAGTATTCTGGCTCCAAAAGATCCATCTGAGCTGGCTCAATCGCAGATCAAAGATGCAAGGGTAATGTCTTGGATCTTAGGATCTGTGGATCCTCAAATTGTGCTTACTATGAAGCCATTTAGGACATCTAAAGGTATGTGGGAGTTTCTGAAAAAGGTCTACAATCAGAACAATACAGCCTGACGATTTCAACTGGAATATGAATTTTCCAGCTACACTCAGGGGGATTTGTCTATTCAAGAATACTTTTCTAGGTTCCAGAATTTATGGGGTGAGTTTACTGACTTGGTGTATGCCACTGTCCCTGCTGCATCATTTTCGACTGTTCAGGCAGTCCATGAACAAAGCAAAAGAAATCAGTTTTTAATGAAACCGAGAACTGAATTTGAAGGGACCAGATCAAGCTTGATGAACCGTGAATCTTCTCCTTCTTTGGATGTGTGTTTTGGAGAATTACTTTGGGAGGAGCAGCGGCTTGCAACTCAAACTCAGCAAAATATGATGACAGTTCCTATTGTTACAACTCACTGCAGAGGAAAAGGCAGAGATATGCAGAGGGTCCAGTGCTTCAGTTGCAAAGATTATGGACATATTGCTAGCCAATGTTCACGGAAATTCTGCAATTACTGCAAGAAGTTAAGCCACATCATCAAAGACTGCCCCATCCGTCCACAGAACCGTGTGCAGGATGGTTGCAATTATGCTTATCAGGCTGTTGCTGATTCTTCCTTGGATGATGCTCCTTCGGCAAGTGATGGTGATCAGGCTGTACTTACGCCAGAAATGGTTCAACAAATGATTATGGCAGCATTTTCTACTTTAAAACTCCAAGGTACTACCTCTCAATCTTGACTTGTTGATTCTTCCGCATCCAACCATATGATTGGCTTATCCAAATCACTTTGCAACATTCGGCCCTATCTTGGTTCATCACATATTCAGATAGCCGATGGCAACCATCTGACAATTGATAAAGTTGGTGATATTAATTCTTCTTTCCGCAATGTATATATATCTCCTGCACTCACCACTAATCTTCTCTCGGTTGGTCAATTAGTGGATAATGATTGTGATGTTCATTTATCTCATAATGGTTGTCTTGTGCAGGATCAGGTCTCGGGGAAGATACTCGCGAAGGGGCCTAAAGTTGGCAGACTCTTTCCTTTACATTTTTCCATTCCTCGTTGTTTAGCTTATATGACAATTGATTCTCAAAGTGAACAATGGCACAAACGTTTGGGTCATTCTAATCATAGTGTATTGTCTCGAATATTTAATTCTGGTTTGCTAGGAAATAAAGAATATGTTTCTAGAATTTTTCCATTTGATTGTTCTGCATGCAAACTTGGTAAAAGTAAAACTCTGTCTTTTTCTTCTCCTGGTAGTCGTGCTACAAAATGTTTTGATGTTGTGCATAGCGATGTTTGGGGTATTTCACCTATAATTTCTCATGCTCGGTACAAATATTTTGTGACATTCATTGGTGATTTCAGTCGATACACTTGGGAATATTTTCTTCGGTCCAAATCTGAGGTCTTTGCTATTTTTCGACAATTTGCAACCTATGTTGAGACTCAATTCTCTACTCCTATTAAGATTTTGAGGTCTGATTCGGGTGGGGAATACATGTCCTCCGAATTTCATGAATTCTTACATCACAAAGGTATTGTGTCTCAACGTTCATGTCCTTATACCCCACAACAAAATGGGGTAGCTTAATGTAAGAACAGACATTTATTGGATGTTGTTCGTACCTTATTGCTTGACTCCTCCGTTCCTGCTCATTTTTGGTTGAGGCCTTATCCACTACTGTCTACTTAATCAACAGACTGCCCTCTCAAGTCCTAGATTTTGATTCTCCTTATGTTCGTTTGCATTGTAAGAATCCTAGCTATCTCAATTCATATCCTTTTGGATGTGTTTGTTTTGTCCATTTACCTCATCATCATCATCATAAACTATCTGCTCAATCGGTTAAATGTGTGTTTATGGGATATAGTGTTTCACACAAAGGTTATGTTTGTTATGATCCGGGTTCTCGCAAATTCCATACATCTCGTAATGTTGTTTTCTTTGAAAATCAATATTATTATTCTACACATGTTGAGTCTTCTCCTGCACTTAGTATTCTTCCTCGTTTTGATGACTTCCCATCTGCTCAATCTCTTCCTACACGGTTCAAACCCGGAAATGTGTATACTCGACGTCTACCAACTTTGCCTGTTTGTGAGATTGATTCTTCCCCTACACCTGATCCACCGATTGTGAGAAATAATGATTTAGCTTCATCAGCTTTACCGACACCTGTCTTGCATCCTCCACCTAGTCCTCGTCAGTCCACACGTCACATATGCCCTTCTGATCGGTATGGTTTTCATGTTGCTTTATCCTCTATCCCCATTCCTACATGTTTTTCTTAGGCTGTTAAACAGGAGTGTTGGCGGAAGGCAATGGATGAGGAAATCCAAGCTCTTGAAGAGAATTTTACATGAGAGATAATGGATTGTCCACCCACTGTTAAACCCATCGATTGTAAATGGGTTTACTCTATCACGCTTCGTTCTGATGGTACTCTAGATCGATATAAAGCACGGTTGGTTGCTCTTGGAAATCGACAGGAATATGGTACAGATTATGAGGAGACCTTTGCTCCGGTCGCCAAAATGACCACTATGCGTACAATTCTTTCTATTGTTGCTTCTCAGGGTTGGTCACTTCATCAGATGGATGTCAAAAATGCTTTTCTTCATGGGGATCTCAAAGAGGATATTTACATGACTATTCCACCGGGTATCTCCTCCTCTTCTTTGCAAGTATGTAAGTTGAATCGTTCTCTTTATGGTTTGAAACAAGTTCCCAGACCTGGTTTGAAAAGTTTCTCACTACATTGGTTCAATTTTCCTTTCGGCAAAGTCAGTATGACTCTTCATTATTTCTTTGTAAGACATCTGCTGGGATTGTTCTTCTACTCATCTATGTCGATGACATTATTATCACTGGGACTGATTTTGCGTTGATTGAGAAACTCCGACAACATCTTCACAACTCTTTTCATATGAAGGGTCTGGGTATGCTTACTTATTTCTTGGGTCTCGAGGTTCATACTACTCCTTCTGGTATATTTCTCCATCAACACAAATATGCCCAAGATCTTATCACATTGGCTGGCCTTCAAGATTCATCTCCTGTTAATACTCCGTTAGAGGTCAACACAAAATATCGTCATGATAAAGGGGATTTTCTTTCTGATCCAACTTTGTATCGACAATTGGTTAGTAGTTTGAACTATCTAACTATTACTCGGCCAGATATATCCTTTTCTATTCAACAAGTTAGCCAATTTATACAGACACCACGACATCTACATCTTGCCACCGTTCGTCGTATTATTCGATATCTTCTTGGATCTTCTAGTCATGGATTGTTCTTCCCAGCCGGCTCTTCTCGGCCTATAGTGATGCTGATTGGGCAGGTTGTCCGGATACTCGTCGTTCCGTAATGGGTTGGTGTCTCTTTCTTGGTAATTCATTGATCTCTTGGAAGAGTAAAAAGCAAGCATGAGTGTCTAAATCTTCTACTGAATCTGAATATCGAGCTATGTCCGCTGCTTGTTCTGAGATTACTTGGCTTCGGGGTCTTCTTGATGAACTGGGTTTCTCGCAAAATGATCCTACTCCTCTTCATGGTGATAATACTAGTGCTATACAAATTGCTACTAATCCAGTTTATCATGAATGTACAAAGCATATTGAGGTCGATCGTCACTCTATTCACGAAGCACTCAACTCCCAGTTTATTTCTCTCCCTCATATCTCTATTACTCTCCAGATTGCTGATATATTCACCAAAGCCATGCCTTGTCCGTGCCATCGTTTTCTCTTAAACAAATTGCTGCTTGTTGATACAGCAACATCAATTTGAGGGGGATGTCAACACATATTAATCAGCCATTAATTGCCAATTCTTGCTATATATATTTTGTATCTATTAGTTTCCTATTTCAGCTTAGTTTCCTATTTTGTCTAAATCAACATTGATGTATTTGCAACAAGTCAGCCATGTAATTAGTTAGGGTTTTTGATATATAATGAGGGAACCTCATATAATGAGGCACACAGATTTTATTCAATTCTTCTTTGGTTACACCTCTCTTAATGTTGCTGAAATTCAGATAGTTTTACCCCTTGACTTGTATCTGAGTTTGGAATGAGAAACTGATGGAATTTAGAGTTTGTTTCTTCATGAAAGTTATAGGTATAGATGTAAATTATCAAATAAACCTCATATTTATTAATTTTTAGTTGTAGAACTTAATAAATAACTTTAAAATGGAGTAGAGGTCTAAATTAAATCCTATCAAATAGATTTTATATTCTATTATAATTAATGATTTTGGGCAGGAAATGGTATAACTAGGTGTTTCTTCATAATTTTAGCTATAGATGTTATAATTTTGTGTACTATTGTAATGAGTGATTGTGGGCATGAAAATGGTAGAAATAGTTTCTTCCTCATCAAATGTTTTCATTTATGTCTTATGTTTCCAAAAAGAATAACCAAGCTTAAAAACAATATCCATAACTCTAGCTATGATTACAACACTAAATGGTGTTCTAGTTTGGTTAAACTAGACCAACCACAATTATGAATTTTGAATGGTTGCTTGGAAGATTGTGTAAATGCATAATGAGTTTTGGTGTGAAATTGTGTTTGGAATGTGTTGTATAGAATGATGATATTAAGGGAATTAAAAATAGAATGTGTGAGCAATAATGATTGTTGTGTAAAATTAGAGAAGAGGCATGTGGGACAAGACTCGACTTTTGAGGAACTTGGATAATTATGACTTATAATCCCTTTCTTAGTTATTTCCTATCTTTTTTGGTTAATTTTTAAAATCACCATAGATTTCAGCCTTCTATGAACAAATGTTTTTTTCATGGGTAACATGTGAATGGTTGCCTTTTGGTATAAACAATACCTTCATATTCCTTTATTTTAGGGAAAATGAAGGGATATTATGTGTCATATAATGCTGAAATTAATTAAACATGGATGACATGGAAAGGAACACTTGTTACCCAAAAATATTGACCATCAATGCCTATTTGACATATCAACCAATTATTTCGTTTCAAAAATCATGCATGCTCTATTTTTATATAAAATGTTTAAAATCTTATTAGAAATAATGTAGTTATAGTTTTCTTCAATCATTCATCCTTCATCATAAAACCATCAATTATTCTTTCAAAAGCATAAGATACTTTTCATAAAAAAATAATTAAAACCTTTAACCTCTTTTTTATTCTAATAAAACAACAAAATATTTGTCTCAAGCTTTGTTGCACCACTTCTATGGTCTTGATAAGCTATTATTTTAAAAAGATTGATTTTGGTGAAAAATATCAAAGGAAGAAGAAGAGGAAGAAATGCATTGATACGATGAAAGAGTTTTAACTGAAGACATACCTTCTGTATACTTATTTCAGATTGTTTAGTTTTACATTTGCAATTTATTCTAATTGCTTTTAGTTTTTATTGAATAAACAATATAGCTCTAAAAACTATGTTTTTTTTGGTTAAACTATATGAATTAATAACATCATCAAGAATTATACTATAAAATTATTTTATTTCAATGACATTTAAATTATTATTTTTCTTATAAATATGATTTTATTTCCATGAACTTAAATAAAACAATTTTGAAATGATGCAACATTAGATATCTGAGTTTTCACTTGTCACTCAACTTTCTAATGAGTTTTTAATCACTGTTATTAATGTTTTTTTTTAATTTTTTTAACTCATATAATTTTCTATTTATTTTATTAAATACACACCAACTTTGCAATTCACCGTTAGAAAATATATTCATTAAGCTAGAAATCACTTAATATCTCATGTGTTTTTTAAAAGTTTTTATCTCGCCTA
>CM063593.1:9020934-9049336 GCA_032356905.1 Salix exigua | reverse complement strand
CAAGGTTGTCAAAATCGAGATTTTGACACGAATCGGAAAGGGTTCAGAAAGATCGGATCGAAAGATCGGATCATAAAATCGTAAGATCGTACCTGAATTTATCCGTACAAAAATCATAAAATCACAGCTAAAATCGTGTGAGAAGAAAAATCGTATGTAAAATATTTCTAAATATAAAATAGCATAATTATGGACATAAAACTTAATTAGTTTAGGTTCATACATAATGTAAAATAACTTCAAAACACATAAAATAATTATGTCCCGAAAAGTTCATAAGTTAAAAACTAACAAATTTAAAACAAATCTTCAATTGGCGTCCCACATCAAGTCTATTGCCACTGGTTTTTATCAAATATTCCGAAGAAAAAAAATAAAAAACATTATCAAAAAACTAAGAAAAAAAATTAAATTATTATTATTATTATTATTATCATTATTATTATTATCAATTTAATAGAAACATTTGCTCCACTCAATCTTTAAAAGAGTAGACAACCAATCACTTAATTACATATCACATACTCTCAACTTAACAACTTTTTTTTTACCAACATTTATCATTTTATCTCCTTTTCAAGATGAGAACAAAAGCTTTTATAATCCAAATAAAATATATATAATAATTTACCATTATCCTCGTCATCGACAAATAATAGAAAAGCTCTTTTATACTTCAACTTGACTACGTAAAACTTTCAAAATAAACATTAATCAACTTAGGTATGTAGTTGAGTAATCAGAAGAAGAAAAATCACAATACATTAAATAATTTTTTTTATTTTAAAAAAATTATTTTTAATATCAGCATATCAAAATAATTTAAAAATATTTAAATATTTAAATTAAAATAAAAAATAAAAAATAAAATAATTTTTTTAAAAAAATATTTTTGAAATTCAATGACAAATACTAATATTGGTGCAATGGTTGTATTCGTGGTGTTATGCAAATAGAAATAAATGATTGAAATATTTAAACTTCGAACTAGCTTCTACTTATGGTCAAAGTCCTATTTAACTTGTATGAAAATGTCTATTTGAAACAATAGGTGTCAAAAGTAAAACATTATTGGAAATAGAGGACCTAAAATGCAGTTTGCCTAATTTATTTATGACTTCTAAAAAAATAATTTTTAAATTATTTTAATATACTGATATTAAAAATAATTTTAAAAAAAATAAAAAATATTATTTTAATATATTCTAAAATAAATTAAAAACAACCATAAATGTATATCTGTTATTGTCTCTCTGGTCTCTATCCATTTATCCTTCAAATCTAAAGGAGTGTGCTGGACGTGGAAGAGAACCAGTCTTGACCTTACACGTGTGGCATCATATTCGATAAAAATCCAAGTGTCGAATTTTGGTATATATTTTTGGATCTACCGCAGCAAATTAGCATCTTAGCTCTCGATTCTCGGCATCTATATTCAGATTCGACTCTCATGACTATACATCAACGGTCCACATTAACTCACGCTCTAAGATAAATAATCATTTGCACTCCCCGAATCATTCACCACCCTCACAACCTCAAATACCACAAGGAAGAGTGAAAACATATTTTCTTTTCCTTTTTAGCTTGTGGGTTTTCATTTTCTTCAATCATGGATGTTCTAGATTCTCCAATTGATGCTTTGGTCTTCGATTATTTGAATCTTGGGATCTCTTCTATCATTAACAGTTTATGGACGTGGGTTGCCGTCATAACAGCTGCCGTTAGCTTTTGGAGGATCAGAGCCGCCGGAGCTTGCCATGGAGCCGTCAAAACGCTGCAGGAACCATCACCTTCATTGGCTTACATTGAACGCAAAAATACTGAGCCATCTCAGCCCGAAACGGCTACATCATCATCAACAACAACCGCAACGCTTAAGTCAGTTACAGAAGCAGCAGCTCCCGGCTCAGTGAGTTCAAGTCCGTCAGTTTTTGAAGACAACGGAGTGAAGAAAGGGAAGTTGGTGGTATATTTTTATCAAGATGATGATAGACAAAATGATGGTAACATTGACGACGGCGGCGAGGAGGAGTTAACAGTTTTTGGAGAGTGTGGTGGGGAGTTAACTTTGTGGGAGAGAATGTTGAGGGTGAGAATGGGTGATTATGGATGGTACAGATGTCAAGATTTGACGTTCATTAACGGCAACGTTGTTAGGTTATGGGATGGGGAAAAGAACAGCTCGGGCTGTGTTGCCTGGTAGGTGCCTGTTCATAGAATATGTAGATGTTTGATTAAGGTATTTTAATAAAATGTAAATACATCAATTGTTGATAAGCAACAACCATTGAAAGCAGGGTTATAAATCCCGTTCTGTTCCGCCGGAACAGTATAAAATCCGGGACAAAACGACGACGTTTTTGTCCCGGTAAAAATCCCGGCCTGATTTACCAAATCATCTTTTATATATTTATACACAAAATAATTTACCTTCTTATTTCTCATCCGATGTGGATAATTAAAGAAGAACTGATACTCAGCTGGAGAGTGGAGAATATACACATATTTATATTGAACTCCAAAGAATTGAGAAGATATTTGGCCGATGTGGGATAATAAAACACTTACTTATGTTTTATAGTTAACTCCAAAAGAATGGAGAAAGGTTTTGGCCGATGTGGGACAACTTTCATTGTCCCACATCGGAAGACAAACAGTTTGTCCAGCGTGGCTGGACAAACTGTTTGTGTATATATATATATATATATATATATATATATATATATATATATATATATATATATATATATATATATATATATATTAAAAATAATTATAAAAAATATATATATTATAAGAAAATAAAATTATTGTATTGTAATTTATATAGAACATCAACAAAATATTTATTTTAAATTTATAATAATAATAATAATTAGCATAAAAAATAATTTTAAAAAATTATACTTGTTAAATTAATATTTTATTTTTTTCATATATATATAATTAAATAAATATGAACAGTACAAACCCGGAATGGAACGCCGGAATGCACCGAAACCGGAACGTTCCGTTCCAAACAAAAAACCGGAACGATACCCGGAACGGATTTTACAACCCTGATTGAAAGCTGGTAACGTGTAATATTTCAAATTTTGGTTTCAAGTAGTTCTGTCCTGCTAGAGATAATTATGAAGTATCCTTAGTCATTTAGATTCCTAATAATGTTTGATGACTTGATTAGATTTAATAAATTTAATTAATCTAAATAATATGAATCCCACTCACCTAATCAAATAGATTAGAGTTTGTTTAGTTTAGTGTGTTGAATTTACAAATTGATTGTGATATCATGTTAACTTATCAAAAGTAAATTCAATTGCAAAATCATTTAATGTTTAAGAATGCAATAGAATAAATCAATAAAAAGTATATTTCTGTCATTGTGGGTTAACTCCTTAGGATCAAGACAATAAGATTTAAATAACCCTATATACAAGATCATTTTTTAATAAATGTTTTTAATAAATTAAATATTAAACGATAAAATTTTAAAAAATAAAAAATAACTAAGAAAAAAAATATCAAAATCAATTTATGTTAATCTTCAAATTTATGATCTTGGTCCAAGATTGATCATATGGAAAGCAAACATTCAAAAAACAAAAAAAAATAAAAAATATTGAGATAAAATTACAAAAACAAATGCAATAAAAAAAGTCTCCCAAACATAAGAAGAAAAAAATTACAATTAAAAGAATAGGGATAAACTTAATTTTAAAAATAATTTAAGATCAAATGTTAAGGGGTAAAATTAATAGAAAAAAATCAATTAGAAAAGGGATATATAAAAACAACAATAAAAAATAAGAATAAAATTTGTTATAAAATCAAATGATAAAAAATGAAATTGAAGAAAAAGATTAAAAAAAACAACAATAAGAAATTACTAAAGAAACTAAAACAGATCGCACATTTCCTATTCATTACTGTTCACACTCTCACATTGGCACTGTGGATTTGCACTTTACTCCAGTGATTCGCGCGAGTTTATGAGGCCGCCTCTCTAATATTCTTCCTTTGCTTTTTATATCCATGTTTCTGTTATCTTAGACTAGAAAGATAGGTGGGATTATTTTGGGTGTGAGAAGATAGAATTGATATATGGAGAAAAAAATCACGTTCTACTCCGCTTTTCTTCTTTTTTCCTTTTAATAACTGTCTTCTTTTTTCCTTTTAATCTATTAAAAGGAAAAAAGAAGAAAGGCGGAGTAGAACGTGACTTTTTTCTCCAAAATTTAATTTTGTGCTCTTTTATTTAAGTTTAGTTCTTTACAAAAAATTTCAGTTTTTTGATTTTTAATATTGTAGATCTGATATTACTGGAAAAAATTACATCTCAATTTTTTTTTTGACAAATTTACCTACATTAAAGTATATAATGTCTTTTAATAGATACGAGTCACTTCCCGTTTCCATTAGACTGTCTTTTTAGACGGCAAATAAATAATTATAGCACGTAAAAAACTAAGTTCATATTTAAAAATAAATTACAATATTTTTATTTTCAATATGTCTGATCGAATATTACTGAGGAACAAAAGCAACTCATGAAAATAAATATTGACAAATTTACCTAGGTTATCTACAGTTAAAAAATATACGAATCACTTCTCATTTCTATTACTATATAAAGTATGTGAGACTAATTATATGTTTTAATATTTATTTAATATTATGGCCTAAAAATATAGAGAGAGAGAATAAAATGACAAAGCATTTGTTTTTTAAATAATATCAATATTCTTAAATATATTTAATATAATTATATTTAATAAACCTTATATAAAAAAATTGTGGCTTACAATTTAAATTTGATACTCTTTTGTTTAAGTTTATTTCTATATTTTTATTTTTAATAGTTTAAATCTAATATTACTGGGATAAATAAACAACTCAAATTTTTTTTAACAAGTTTACTTAGGTTATCTACAATTAAAAAATATACGGACCATTTTTCATTTCAATTACACTATTCCTATCAAAAATTATGTGAATCACTTCCCATTTCGATTACACTATTCCTTTTATACGGCAAATAAGTCATTATAGCACGCAAACAAATATAGGTTATTTCTTCAAAAATTTACAATGTTTTTATTTTTAATGTGTCAGATGTAATATTACTGAGAGAAAAAACAACTAATTTTTTTTGACAAATTTACCTAGGTTATCTACAATTAAAAAATATACAAACCACTTCCCAATTCGATTACACTATTCCTTTTAGGTGGGTAAAAAATTAATTGTTGCATATTTATCTATTATAATGTTGCTAATTAAATATTTAAACAACTAATTACATCATGTAAAAAATCAATTATTTTTCTACATAGAAAAAACTCTGACGCAATGCGCGGGTAAGCATACTAATTATACCACGCAAAAAACTCATTTCTAACATATTTGATCTATTGCAATTTTAGTAATTGAACATTCAAATAACTAATTATCCAACACATAAAATATAAGTTTATTTGTGGAATTTTTTTATAATGTGTCAAATCTAATATTACTGAGAAAAAAATCGGAAAAAAAATTACATATATTATCTACAATTACAAAATATACAAACCACTTTTCATTTTCATTATACAGATTTTATCAATTATAATTATACTAATTAAATATTAAGATAATTAAATACAATACATCTAAAAATAATTAATTTTTTATATAGATAAAAAAAAAAAATTCAGCCCATCACGCCGGCATACAGGTCGTTGAAACTAAAGTGGATAACAAATGAAATGACACATCTATTCTTTGACAAGAAGATGAGAGAGAGAGAGAGAAAAAAACATAGGATTCATTGTTGTCGCTTCCACATGCCCAACGCCATTGTAAAGAACATGACGCGATGCTTTTATTGTTGTCCTAAAAGTGCTTGAAAGGCACAAAAATTTTCACTCACCGGCGAGTTTCTCCCACACACCGACAATAATTTTTTAATTGATATTTAAATTACTAAAAATCAAATTAGCCCATACAAAACGTTAATTACAAACTATCTTAAAAGTATCCAATGCAATGTTTACTTCTTTTTTTTAAAAAAAAGGGGGTGTGAAGTATCTTTATACTATTAAAAAATATATGAAAAGATCAAATCAACCATGACAAGCATATTAATTATATATATATTAAAAATATATTTAACAAAAATATATAAAAATAAATTATTTTAATATAAAAATCAAATATTTAAAAAATAAATTATTCTAATATAAAAATCAAATATTCATTTACAAATTTATATATTCAAATATAATGCACAGGAATGACTATAGAGGAGGAGAAGGATGGCCATCCCCCAGACTGTGGCGCCAATAAAGGGGTGCACATATATCACCCATATGTGATTTGATATCAATGACCATTTGGTGAAGTTCTTCTTGGGTGCGTTTCTAAAATGTTTTTTTTTATAAAAAAAAATATTATTTTGATGCAATTTTAAATAAAAAATATTTTCAAAAATAACTTCAATTATACTTTCAAATATGTACATTGTCGCACCTTTCGGGAGAGCACGGCGTCTCTCTCCGTGAGCAGAGAATTCATGTCGGAGTTTTATCTTTATTTTGTGGGGGAAAAAGTCGTCACCTAGTATTATCATTAATAGAAAACTTGAACTGGTTTTTTTAGAGATTCTAAGATAAGAGACTGCTTGAGTAAAGGGAAGGTTTTAGCACCCCTAATATGCTCTACCTAATGTAAGTTGCTTGGTGTTTTGGTTTGCCTTATGGTTAATATGGTATTGGTCTTTCAAAGATGTGTTGGTTAAATGATAATGATGTATTATTCCTATAAAAATATTTTAAATATTTACCAGTTTAAGGTTTCTTTATCCAAATATTTATGGTGAATAACAATGATTTATTCCCCCTCATATTTTTAGATATTAACCCCTTTAAGATTTCTTTACTCAAATATTAATAGTGAATTATCCTTGCTAATGTTTTGGATATTCACCCTTTTAAGATTTATTTACCCAAATATCAACGATGAATAAAATGAATCCCCCCAAAAAAGGTTTTGATATTTTTGGAATATTGACCAATATCGTTTAAATTTTACAAACATGCTATAAAATAAAAAACAATACGAGAAAATAATTTTTTCTATGTTTATAAAGTCCATGCTAAAACACTTTTTTTTAAACTCTGAATTTTTTTTTATTAAACGAATGTTCAAGATAAGTTAGTGTATTGGGCATATGCAAAAAAACAATATATTTTTTGTTTTTTAAATAAAAAAGTATATATTTCTTTTATGCAAATTTGTATTTCTTAACTATTCTCACTTGGGTTGCATAAAAATATATATCTTTTTTTTTAATTTAATATATATGTTGTTTTCAAATAATATTGTTTTAAAGTAAGAATGTGCTGGACCAATAAAACCGTACTCTTAAGGCTTTATTCATGCCATAAATTGCCTTTTTGAGATGACAAATATGATTTGGATGAGAGGCATCAATACACTCACACACACACACACGTGTGTGTGTGTGTGTGTGTATTGTAGAAGACCGTGTAAGAATGTATTTTTACCAGCATTAACTTTGTCTATACCAGTGTAAGTTCCACCTTATCAAGTTGAGACGCATCTGAGGTTGTGTGTGTCGATTCTCCGATATCAATATACCAATCAGAAGAGCCATTGCAAAATTATGCAATTTTCAAGTGCTTCAGCAAGATAGGCATCATTTTTTGGGTCTATGTATTTGCAGTCCATCACTACAAGAAAAGGATGTCATTAGCAATAGAATTTTGCAATGGCAAAATTCAGTTACTAAATTTGCAACCAGAAATTGTTTAGCAGCGAATATTCCGTTGGTAAATGAATTGAAGAAATTAAAAAAAGGAAACAAGGATTGCAACGGATTTTCCGTTGCAAGTTTAATGTGCAATGAATTTTCTATTGAATATAGCAACTGATTAGCCGTTGCAAAGTAATATACTTTGTAACGGATAATTTGTTTCAAATTAAAGATGCAACGTGCATACCCAGTTAAACTTTTACGCATGAAACACACCATTTTAACTTTTTAAATATAATATCAATTGTCTTCCTCTTCTTCTCTCTCGGTCGTGCGTCTACCACATTTTTCACATTTGATTTACTCATCAACCGATCAAACCACCTAGCTACTCTCCATCTCTTCTTCCCGATCACCACTTCATCGATGACGAGCTTCAACTACCCAGTAAGCCCATCACCACCACAACGAAGATCATCCGAAGGCACGACCAACATTTCAAATTTTAAATTTCTACTCAGTTTCTAAATTTGTTTAGGGTTTAGGGAGTTTTGGGGGAGCTTTGTCATGGTTTTGCTTCGAATTTCTATCTATGTTCATGGGTTTTGACCAATAATGTGTTTTTGCCAAGAAATTGCATTCTGAACTTAAAGTTAATTGAACTGCTGTGTTTGTGGAATTTGTTGATTGAGACTGCTTTACCTCGAGTAAGAAATAAAGAGATAGTGAATTATAAATTCATCAGGTCATGGAAAAGGTTATTGTAAGAAAATTCATGTTAGTTTGGAAGGGAAAAAGATTTGGTTAAGGACATTGTACCTGGTGGTGTTATGGTAATTTTGGCTTCATGTTTGTAATCACCAATAATTCTAGGAACCCAAGCATAAAGATTATAACCGTCAACTCAAACATTTTTTTTATCGAAAAATGTCCTCTCAGATTAGCTCAAGTCCAAAATTGATAGCCCTGAAAAACCCACAAGGAACTTATTGTTATATATGTGAGTTTGATTGTGTTTTTAAAAAAATAAGAAAAACTTTAATAATTATTATGTATTATTAAAATAAATTCATTGTATTTTGTTGATATTTAAGATTACTCAGCAAAAAAATAACCTTGGAATCAATCTGCCATGAGCTGGTGTTACCAACCCAATGTAAGCATAGCTAGCCCATTTTAATGAGTCAAACATGTGTTTGAAAGAAAATTTCAATTAAGCAGCGTGATTATTTATGTATTTTACTTTAAAAAAAAATTAATTATTTATTATTTTCAGTCATCTTAAATAGAGAGATATAGATATAGATGTTGGATTAAGGGTCTCAAATCACTAATTGGCCTGAAACGTCTCCTCGTTTGTCCGCAGAAGGAAAATCTTCAGAACTTGTTAAGTTATTATATGGCCATTGGCTCTCTTCTGTTGACATCTGATAAAAATAAAATCATAATTCCAGTTCATAAGAATTATAACCCAAGTAAAAGAAGTAGACACTAAAGGAAATGGATGTAATTTGCCTTTTTTTTAGCATCATCCTAGAGAGCTCTGTCATCTTTCTCAGATGGAATGTTGTTGAGATACACAAAAACAGGCCTGAAAACTTTCTTCCATGCTTCTACATGGCAATACTTTGTATCTAATTCCATCCCATTTCTTGAGGACTGTAGGATAACGAACATGCAGACTTTGATGTTTTTGTTTGGTTTACTAGATGTGGGTTTAGTATACTTCCTAAGATTTATTCATCAAGTTGTATGTCAACTTGGCGATGAAGATCCAGAATCTGTTAGTCATCTTAATTTTTATACTATTGCTTGATTCATGGGTTGGCTTTTATCAACCTGTATTTTTGTAAATGTTTTGTTCTATATTATGTTGTAGTCCATAAAAGACTAAATTCATCTACATATTTAGCAATAGGATTAGTTTTTATTTGCTAGCATGTCATTGTGAGAGGCAATGGTTGAGGGTCAATCTTAGTGTATATCTTTGAACCTCATTATCATGCATCACACTCACATTTGAAATTTATGTAGCATTAAGTAAAAACAATCCATATGCTAAAATTAATGTTGCACAATGGCTTCAAGTTTAATTGAAAGTACTAACAACATCTCTCTACCCAGGGTTTTTAAAGAAGCATCAAGGATCGATCAATATCTTTTGACTTCAAATTGTATTATATTTGCTTGAAAGGTTAGTGTAATTTGTTGATTGTGTCATTTGAGTACTAGTATCGATTAAATGCATGTTGTTTTGCATGGTGTTGCTATGTGTGTTGCTCCTATGTGTTTTGTTGTTGTTTGTTTGATGTTTTGTGAAGTATTTGTTGGTTTTTTGTTTTTTTTTATCTCGACCATTAATAATCCATAAATTAGAGATATTGATTGAACTTAAGGGAGACATAGTTGTCCCTTTTGCATCATAATTAATGTAGTATTGAATTGCGAAAAATATTTACATTATGCGTAATACAAAATGTTTCAACATTCTAAAATGTTTCTATGTTATAATGTTTACTAGATTAATATGGATGATCGAGAGTGGATGTATCGTCGTATGAGAAGTGGTTGTCTGAATCTTGAATATACTACGGGTGTTAGAAGATTTATCAATTTTGCATATTCAATTGAAAAAATATATCAGTGGGGAAAATTAGATGTCCTTGTGTGAAATGCAAAAATCAAAAGTTTTAGAAAGAAGATGATGTTTGTAAGCACTTATTGACAAAAGAATTTTTACCTTATTATAAAAATTGGACTATACACGGAGAGCTTTATGACACAGATATATTGATTGGACCTTCATCAGGAGACATTAGTCGAGTTGTGAATGATGAGGGAGATGCAAATCCATATAGAAATATGGTTTGATTATGCATGCTATAATGATAGAGTTTGCAGTACTGCTGTGATACAAGAACCTCATAATCTAGAGGTATCTAATTTTTTAAAGTTGTTTAAAGCTGGAGAGGAACTTTTGTGGGATGGGTGTGCTAAGGAATTAAAATTATCTGCTTGTGTACAATTGCTTAATATGAAGTCAAATTTAAATTTAACTCAGAATGCCTTCAATAAATTCACTGAATTTGCTAAGAGTTGCATGCTTGATGATGCTAATTTGGTTTTAAATTTTTATGATGCCAAGAAATTTATGCGGCCACTTGAACTTGAACTTGGCTATGAGAAATATGATGTGTCATAATAATTACATGTTGTATTATGGAGTTGATGAGATGAAAATAAGGTGTGATTTTTGTAAAAGTTCACGATACAAACTTAGAAACCCTACTAGTAAAGGCTTTTACAAGGCGGAGAAACAACTCCGATACTTTCCATTGACACCAAGACTTCATAGACTATTTATGTCTCCACATCATGCTAAGGGTATGACATGACATCATTTTCATAAGTCAGATGATGGAGTAATGGTGCACCCATCAGATGGATATGCTTGGATAGAGTTTAATCGTATCCATTCGAGCTTCGCGGCAGATCCACAATATGTTCTATTGTATGGAACACAACAAGGCATTTTGATTAAAACATGGTGTGAATAATTTATTCTTTGACTGTCACCGACGATTCCTACCCATGAATCACCCTTACAGATATCAGTTAGATAAGTTTATATAAGGAGTAATGAAGAGCTCCCTCCTTTTCCTCGTCAATTAATTTATTCTTTGACTTTTTAATGATTAATTTGGACAAATATGCAACCCCTTTTCATTTTACTATATTGTAAGTGCCTTTTCTCAAACATTTTCTATAATATTTTTTAAGTTTTCATGTTCCTTCAGTTTTCCTATTAATAGTTCAAAATCTGGTTTTTTTTATATATTAGTCATAATCAGTTCCTTAGTTTAAAAGAGAAGAGAAAAGATAATAGAAAAATAGAAAAAAAAACAAAAATATATGGTTGATCATATTTTGAAAATAAAAAACACTCCTTTTAGATATCAACAATGAATTCACCTTCACGAGAAGAGTTTAATAATAACGGTGTTTTCTCAATAAACATGCTAGGAAAAGTAAATGGAATTATAATTAGTTATTTTTAACTTAGTTGATTTTTTAATTAAGTGATTTTAGTGTGTTTTGAGGTTGAGATTTGTTAAGGAACTATCTCACCTAAAAGCTTAAACTTGAAAGTGAGGCTCCATGATATGATTTATATTATTTTCTAACACACACCCTCAAGTAAAAGCTCTTTGAGCTTGAAACTTGCACAGACCTACGTTACCTTGTACTCAGTTTTTTTATCAAATAAAACGGAGATGATGAGATTCGAACTCGTGACCGCTGGGTCTATAAAGTTCTGATATCATATTAAAAAATCATCTCAACTAAAATATTGAATTTAAAAATAAGATTATATAATACAATTTATATTATTATCTAACAAGATTATATCATTGGATTTCTTAGAGGAGGTTAAGGTATCTTGAAAGATGAAAGAAAAAAATAGACAATGGGTTTTGAAAGTCCATAAACTTGGACCTCGATTGCCCAAAAAATAGAAAATGGGTTTTGCTCGACAGGGTTATCCTAGCGAATTGTTTAGTTCTAAAGAAACTTAAATTATTGATATTGCTACATATAAAAATATTTCCAAATTAACAAATAAAATAAGCTTTGAGACTCCTATGGAACAAGATTATATGTCTTGGTTTATGTTCAATTTTCAAATTCTTTGCATGGTCTTTTAGCTAATGTAGGCAAAAAAAATTAATATTTATTGGCGAATAAAAGTTTCAGTTAATTTTATTAAACATGTACTATATATTTTAGAATCACAATTATAAGAGCGATTATATTTTTTTCAATTAAAATAATCATTTTAATCAGACCTACAATAAAGTGTACGCCACCTAACTCGTACTTGAAGTCTAGCTACCTGGTTTTTCAATATTTTCCTTCCTAAAAAAAAAGATAGAAATTAATATTGAGGTGAGTGAAAATTAACTGTGGCTTGGTGCAGTTAAATACTTAAATATATACATCTTATTTACTAATTATTAAGAAATTATATATATATATAGCTTTATTATTTACTAATTATATATTTATAACAAAGGTATATATATTACTTAATAATTAGTAAATAAGATAAAAATATGTGTGAGTATTCATTGTCATTCCTAGTCAGAGTTGCTAAGATAGGTAAGAGAAAATTGACAGATCCTTGAGTAGTTAGAAACGATCATATTAAAATGAAAATACGTTGATTTTGTGAAGTAGATAAATATGTTTTTCCATAGCTTGCTTCTCTATTGATCACTACAGCCACGAATCATTTGCACTAAAGTGTATCTTTTCGAGATAAATAAAATGTTAAAATTAAATTACCATTAAAATAGCTTTTGTTTTTTATTTTACTCGGTGCAACAAAATTGCTAAAAGAAAAGGTAAAATAGGTTTTTTTTCTTAGCCAAAAGCTATTTCTAGGAATTTCCAGGATGCTAGTTGCCAAGCCCACACCTTAAACCGTGCGCTTTGAGACAGCCACACATCTGTTTGGAAGGATGGTTGTTTAAAAAAAATTTTCATGTTAAAATATAATAAAATGATATTTTTTTTATTTTTTAAAAATTATTTTTAACATCACCATATCAAAATGATCTAAAAATATTAAAATATATTTATTTAAAATAAAAAATAAAAATAAAAAAAAATTTTTTTTTCAAAAACATTTTTAAAAAACCTCCCAACATGTACGGGAAAAAAGAAGCAATAATTAGGGCAACGCTTGCTCAATTAGAGATCCACCATCAATCAGATCTGTTATCATAAAGAGGAGGGCCCATCATGACCAATGAGATGAACAGAAACATCCATTAAATTAGAGGGCCCATCCTCTCTGGTGAGTTGGTGATTCCTGAACCCTACCTTTCCACTTTGCCAATCTGATTGCAACTCAGCATCACATGCAATTTGCACGTTCCAGCCAAATTAGCCCGGCAGCTGTCCCATATGACTCTTGATTCCAGTAGACATCGGACAAAAGTAAGTGATTGGATTACACGGTTTTTAATATTGAAACTTCTTTATCTTCCCATTTGCCCGGCATGTGTCTAAAATTGAAATTGAGTGGAAGTTATCTTGATGTAACTTGTCGACTTAACTGATTTAAGAACAATTTTATCAATTAATAAAGAAAAATTAAGGATAAAATTAAAAAAAAAGATGATATTAATAGAAGAAATCTCCTAACCTAAAATTCTATCATGTGAATTGTCCTTGTAAGACCTAGTCCATTTAGTTAGTCCAAAGATATCCCGATTGACAGGTAAATAAAAGCATAAGAATGAAATCGAGAAGTAAAATTATAAAATTGATTAAATAATTTTTTTTATATTTCCTTATTGACTTAGATTAAAATTAAATTGTGTGAGAATTGTTCCAATATGATCTAATCCATTTGGCTGCTCCTAAGGCAATTCGAATAATTAAAAAATCTAAAGATGAAATTAAGAAGAAGAAGAAGAAGAAGAAGAAGAAGAAATGTGAAAAGAAAAAAAATTAAATGAAATGAAGAAGAAATGAGAAAAGGAAAAAAAATGAAATGAAATGAGTTGAATTTTTTTTTTAAAAAAAAAAATCATTGTTCATATATATACATATAAAGTATATTTCTCTTCATGAAAAAGCTTATACTTCATTGGAAGATGAAACCTAACTGCTCTAAAGTTTGAAAAAATTTATACAGCATATAGAAACTTTTTTATTTTATTTTCTGCAGATGTATTTTACAATGTAATTTTACACCCCAGTAACTAAAACAAAATAGTGTAATTTATTTTTTATATTTTGATCAAATTTCATCAAATAATTGTAAACCAATTATGATATCTACTTTTTATTTCAAAATATGAGAAATATAATATATTTCTAAATGCAGGGTAAAAATATACATTTCATTCAACCAATTATGCCGTAAGATTGACTTCTTGCAATTTGAAAGTGTTTCGAAATCCAAGTAACCAATCAAAACTATTATTTCATTTAATCCTTTCAGCAACCAAATTTCGGTGATGAGGAGAGCAGCTGGCAAAGCTATAAGATGTTCAGTTGATGTTGTCTGGCCACTAAAAGAAACAACATTAATTGTACCTCCCACTTTTCTACTTTATATATATATATATATATATATATATATATATATATATATATATATATATATATATATATATATATTGTCCACGTGTTACCGCGAGTATTTTTATGTATATAATTTAATATAATTAAATCAACAACGATAAATTTATATTATCTAATTAAATAAAAGTTATAGATTAGGAGATAAAATGTAAAAAAAATTTAAATATAGTTTTTTGCGCAAGCATAGATTATATATTTTAGAATGTAGATATTACGTCATGAAAGATCACAAAAGAACACGAACTAACATTTTAAAAACCAGAGCAAAATATTTTAATAAGAAAAACAAAAAATAATCAAAAAATCATTGTTATTATTGTGCAGATAGTACAATTAGAAAAATCATTTAATACAAAGATCAAATCTAAAAAAAATATAGGGAAAAAGAAAGCAATATTAATTTAAAATACTATAACAATAGCAACATTGGAGTCTAAAAATCTAAACTTATTATTGTTGTTACTATTAAAACAATAAAAATTATTAAATTATACTGAGGAAAAAAAAAGCATGGATAAAATAGGAAGCAAGAAAAACAATTAAAATATTATTATCATCATCATCATAATCAGCATCATCATCATCATCATTATTATGAAAGAATAAATAAATAATTGAATTAATATTAAAAAAAATATAAATTGTTAACAGACCTGTAATAATGAAATAACCAAAATAAATAGTTAATTTTTTGTTGACAAAAAGACAGAAACATCAATTGAAAATTCATCCTGATGTTATTTTTATTATTATCGCTATAACATCTAAAATTCTTAAGAGTGAAGGAATGCTGCTTCAGTACAAGAAGCCAATCCCCGTAAGAGTGAAGGAATGCTGGAATTTATAGATCATCTATGAGGGAGGCTGTGTCTTGTTGGACTGTGTTGGCTTTCTTCTAGGGTTGTGGTTTTGAGGTTGATTGCTTGCTTGGCTGGGAGGTTTCTTTCGGCTAGGTTTGAGTTTTTTGGGCTTTGTCTGGAAGTATCAGACTTTGTTTTTGCTCCTTTCTTTGCTGCCTTCTCGGCTTAGTTTTTTTCCTGCTGCTCGGGGCCCCTCTGTGGCTGAGTTTTGCAGGCTCTCTTGTACAATTCCTTTTTTTAATCCATCTTCTTTGTCCAAAAAAAAATCTAAAATTCTTATCAACATTACTATTAAAATAATTAAATTACCCAAGGAAACCATAAAAAAAAGGAGTTTTCATAAAAAAAACAATAAAAAACCAATAACCAAAATTATCATTATTATTATGTAAATACTGAGATCATAAAAATAATCTAATCTAAAGAAGGAAAAAAAACAAAAGGAAGAAAAAAATATTAAAAAAAACCCTCCAATATTTAAATAACAGAAATAAATAATCAATTCCCTATCAACAAAAAGACGAAAACATAAATTGAAAATCAATCTTTATGTTATTGTCATTATTGTGACTATAACAGTTAAAATTATTATTATTATTACTGTCAAAAACAATCAAAATAATTAAATTGCAAAAAAAAATAATCATTAGAAAACAAGCAAAAGATTTTAAAAAAATAAAAATAAAAAATAATCGCTGAAATTATCAATATCATTGTGTAAATAGCAAAATCATAAAAATAATCTAATCCAAAGAACAAATTAAAAAAAAAGCATAAAGGGAAAAAAATATGCAATATTTATTTTAAAATGAATTCCAACATAAATTGAAATTTAAGGATTGAACCGATTAAAAACTAAAAGAAAATTAAAAAAAAAACTAAGAACATAAATGCATAAATATGAAATAAAAATAAACATTATCAAAGAATTTAAAGAAAAAAACACAAATTCATTAATATAAAATAAAATATTCAAATAATAAGGGCCGAAAAAAAACATATATAATTAATTCCAATTCAAGGATAAAACTGAAAAATAAAATAAAATTTTGGGACCAAAATAAATAATAAAATAATAATAATAATGGTAATTGTTGTTATTATATCAAAAAATTAGAAGTGAGACTGATATGAAAAGTTGTATACATTAAGAATTTTAATTGGAGGACCAAATTACAAAAATCAAAACACCCGAACCGAAAAAATTGCAGGAACAAAAAAGAAATCGAAAATCAAAAGTTTAGGGATCAAAATTAAAAATGCTTTATATAATTAGTTTGAATTGAAGGGCACAATTGAAAACAATCAAACTTTCAATTCACGAAATCAGGCATAAAATCAAAATCCAAACCTTAGGGACCGAAATGAACTACTTATATACATGAGGGACCGTACCTGACATTGGGCCCGCAGGAGAGACCGGCCCTCGCCGTTTATCCTAACACAGATGACGAACACGCGCCGCGACGGGAGATAGAGGGCCAGATGGCGCACCGTATCCACCAGCGGAGGAAATTTTTTGACCGCCTAATGGAACTGCACATGCCGCCTCGATGGCACGTTGGCGTTGAGCCCAGGTGTCGCGTCCTGACGACGCGCCAGCCATGCAGACGAACATATATTAAAATATAGGCTAATTACCAAGACGCTCCTGACCCTACCGAGATTCACGAAAAAACAGAGGGGGAAAGGAAGCCCGTGTCCCCGTTCACTGTGCATTATTTTTTCTTTATCGAGGGATTTTTTTGTCGCTGTACTATGCATTGACTTGGTGAAAAACTTACAGAGCCCCTCGTCCATGTGTACTATTTTGTCTTTTTCGAGGGTCAGAGGCGTCTATGCACTGTACAAAAGCAGAAAGGTGAAAAAATGCAAAAACCAAAAACACCCCAGAAAAAAACACAACACGCCGGATGATGACTCCCAAAATCATCTTCACACTATCGCAATCCACAGTGAAATAAGAGAGAAGGCACATTGAATTATCCCACACCTATTATGTGTTTTGTAATATATACTAGCCAAGTGCCCCTGCGCGTTGCCACGTGTATTCTTGTGTATATAATTTAACATAATTAAATTGACAACGATAAATTTATATGATATAAATAAATAAAAGTTATAGATCAGGAGATAAAATATATAAAATTTTAAGAAGAGTTTGTTACGCAAGCATAAATTACATCTTTTAGAATGTAGGTATTGCGTCATAAAAGATCACAAAAGAGCACAAACTAACATATAAAAAAGAGCAAAATATTTTTATGAGAAAAAAATTAATCACTAAAATCATTATTGTGCAGATAGTAAAATTATAAAAATCATTTAATACAAAGAGCAAATAAAAATAAAAAAAATAAAAGGGAAAAGGAAGCAATATTAATTTAAAATATTATAACAATAGCAACATTGGAGTCTTAACATCTAAAATTATTGTTGTTGTTACTATCAAAACAATAAAAATTATCAAATTATATCGAGGGAAAAAAATAAAAAGCATGAACAAAATAGCAAGCAAAAATATAATTAAATTATTATTATTATTATTATTGAAATTATTATCATGAAAGATTAAATAAATAAATGAAAGATTATGAAAATTGTTAAGAAAAAAAAAGATCAAACAAAAAATACAATAAAAACTAAAAATTATCATTGTTATCACTGTCAACATAATAAAAACTATCAAATTGTTCTAAGGAAAAAAACCCAAAAAAATATTAACAAAAGAGTATGTAAGAAAAACAATTAAATTATTATTATTATTATTAGTAGTAGTAGTAGTAGTATTGTGTTAATAATGAAAAAAATAAAATAAATGAAAGACTAAAAAAACCATAAAAAATTAAGAAAATTTAAATCTTAAAAAAATCAAGGGATTAAAAAAACATATTAAAAGTATAAAGTCCGAAAGGAAAATCAAATATAAAGGGATTAAAATCCAAAATTAAAAGTATAAGGACCGAAATGAAAATTAAATTTATTATCAATTTCAATTAAATGACAAAATTGAAAAAATTTAAACTTCTGTACCGAATTTATAGAGCTATATAAACCCAATCCAGAAATTAAAAGACGAATGAAATTTATAGAGCTATATAAACCCAATCCAGAAATTAAAATACGAATGATCGAAGTGAAAATTGCACATTCAATTAATTTCAATCGAAAGACCCAATCGAACTAAATCAAAACTTATATAATAAAATATGGACCATAAACAAAATTAAAAGTATAGAGACCGAAGTGCAAAAGCAACAAAACACAAGGGGCTCTCTTGCACTTTGACGTGGAGGAGAGAGAGAAACGGTTGCAGCGGCTTTAACCGGTCACCGCCGCGTCCACGGTCGTAGGAGGATAGAACGTGCCACACCGGAAGGAAGACCAGCAGAGGCGCATCGATCGAGACGCCAATAGCTCATCTTTGGCGACGCAATCACCACGCATGCACCACTCAAAGAGGGCGCGAGGTGGAATACTGTCGGCCATGTGTAACACACGCGCTGACAATAAAAAGAAAAAAACATGGTCAATTACCGGTGTAACCCTGTGCGTAAGTCAACTATTTTGTCTTATGCGGGGCTATACCGATAATAAGCCATTTCCGGAAAAATATATAATTATGAAAAGGTAGGCGGACCGGTTCGAAAGTGTGCAATTACTGCGGAGCCCCTCCACTCATAACCGGGTTTTTTTTTGTCTTTTTCGAGGGCTAAAAACGCTATTTTACTGTGCATAAAACAATAAAAATTAGAAAATCAGGGAGCCAACTGAACCGAGAACCGAACCTACCCAAAAATATGCTATTATAATCCATAGTTAGTATACTCACATGCTATACATGACACTACAATGAATTGGCCACACGGTTTATATTATAGGTAATATATATATAAAAAAGATTTGTTTCAAGTTATGAAAATGTCTTTGCAAGTAAATCCTGTCACAGCTGTCGCGACGGCGATTTTTGGACGCGCTTCGCGCCCCGCCTTCACCCCTTGATTCGGGGGACAACGGCGCGCGGTGAAAATGTGGGGTTTATTAGTCGTAAAATTTACAACTATAAATATTGGGAGTCGCCACCTAGTATTAAGGTTACTAGGAACCTATTGGTCTGCGAGAGTCTAGGGTAAGGAGACTTATTGTGCAAGGGGAAGACGCATCACCCCCAGTGCACCTTACCTAAGGTAAGCTGCATTGTTGTTTGATTGTTTTTTCTAGGTTAGATTTTTTTACACTGTATTTTCAAAGAAAACATTTTTTTGTCTGCGGGTGTACTTTACAATGTAATTTTACACCACAGTTATAAATTTTATTTTATCTACGAATATATTTTACAATGCAATTTTACACCGTAGTTAAAATTATTTTAATCTACGGATGTATTATACAATGTAATTTTACACTGTAAAAATATTTTATTTGCGGGTGTATTTTACTATGTAAATTTACACCACGAAAGCTAAAACCGAAAGGTTGTTGAATTATTTTTGACATTTTGGCCGAATACCAATGGATAATCGCAAACCGGTTACGATATCCGAAATTTCGTTTTAAAAATATGGAAAAATATGCAACATATTTTTTACGAAAAATACAATGAGAAAAGTTTTGGGATTCGGCCGTATGCACGAAAACATTTGTATTTTGATTTTTTTTGTAATAATAATAAAAAAAAAAATATACATGTCTTTCAAAAGTATTTAAAAAAAATATTTTTTATTTATTTATTTTATTTTATTTTATTTTTTTTATTTTTTATTTTTTTTTTTATTATTATTATTATTTTTATTATTTATTTTATTATTATTATTGGGTCGAATTGCATACTATGGTTGTCGACCCGACTGAACAGTCGGGCTTCCGACCATCATGAGTGGAAGCCCACGTGTAGGTGAAGTGGTCGTCGACCATAGTGAATTGGCGACCTGGTTATAGTGGTCGGGCTTCCGACCATCGTGGGCTGGAAGCCCACGTGTAGGTGGGATGGGTCGGGTCAACCCGGCCCGATAAAGATAAAAAAAAAAAAAAAAACTTAAAACCGAAAACGAAGAAGACGAACAGTGCATGTGCACTGTTCATGCGAAATGTCCAACATCAACGATATGGTTACCTGATTACACAGACTTGTAGAGGAGCTCGTGGTGGTCTTCCCTGTCGTCGTCGTTTCGGAAACGGAGGTCTGTGGCTGGAATGAACGCCAAAAGTCGCCGGTTTGTTTGGTTATGGCTGGTCGTCTCGTTGTGCTCCTCGTGAGATGGTGGTTGCGTTCTGTCGGGAGGTGGTGGAGAGTCCGGTGATGACGAGGTGGTTGGGTGGTCTTCGGTGGTGATGATCGGCCGTACGAAGAGTGGAAGCGAAGAGAGAGAGGGCCTCGGTCTATTAGAGAGAGAGAGGCGAGACAGGGGCCTGTTCGGCTGAGAAGATTGAGGAATGAGAAAGAGATGGAAGTTTTCGAGTGAGGGGAAGAGTGAAGGCAGAGAGGAGGGATGCCTGGTAGTCGACGATGAAGATGGAGAGGGAGAGGGACGCTAGCGTGAGAGTGTCCGAGAGAGAGAGATGATCGTTTTTTATTTTTGCAGGTTTTTCGTCCCCTTTTTTCTCTGGACCTTGTGCTCGGTTTGCTTCTTCTATTTATAGGATACAGAGACTTGCTTTCGGTGAATAAATAATGGCAGGAAAAAAATAAGTCAAGCTGTTGCAGCTTGTTGGTGGCTGGTCGGGCGGCGTTGTTGAAAATAGTTAATGGACAATTACACTTTGGTCCTTCAATTTGTAATTGTATTATTTGCATCCTTAATTGAAGTTAAATTTGTAATTTTGTGCAATTATACCCTTGGCCAAATTTCAACTTAACCTTATCTCTTGCATGCTTTTTCATTTTAGTTCTTCTCTTTTGATTTGTGCATTTTGACCCTCAATTGACAATTAAACTTCAATTTGACCCTTAATTTGCACAATTAGCTTGGAAAAAATTCAATCGGGTCTCCAAAAATTCTAAAATTGTCAATTAAACCCGAATAAAATTCAAGAATCTCATTTTTCATCAATTAAGCCCTTAATAAAATTAATTCGATCAATTTAAGACATAATTAAGTCCTTGCACTTAATTAAATTCTTCAATTGGACCCTAAATTAATTCTCAAATATAATAATATTTTGAATTAGCCCATGATTAAATCAAATTGGCCTATAAAAAATATAATTATAATTTTTGACTTAATTTTTACCTCGAATTTGTATTTTCTCATTTTTTGGAACAAAAGATATACAATTAAACTCTTGAAAAGAACCAAAATTTGCACATTGATTTTTTACCCATGTCGACCCATTTTATTTTATTTTTGGTATTTTTGGTAGATTTTGGGGAGTAACCCAAAAATTGGGTTATGACAACAGCCAAAAATAATAATTTTAATTTCTTTCAATGATCAAGTTAGGGAATTTATTGAAAATAAAAATTATTTTATTTTACTCAAAAGCAAAATCATTTATACATATACGCATATTTATAGAATTATGATGTTTTATCATTAAATATATAAGAAATGTGTCATGGAAAATATTAACGAAGGCGAGGTAGATATTATCAAATAACCATCAAACGAAAATATCCCTTCTCGTGATTCTGTGCCTTTTGTGCTGCTAATTTCAAATGGCCCCAAAACAACTGTGCATGCCACATGACCTGTTTAGAACTGGAGCCACGTAATGCTCTGTACACTTATTTCAATTATTTTGTGTGGCAGGACCCGTGTATACAAATAATTGCGTGGTTTCGCTTTCATGGTTTTGGCTATATTTACTTTTAAAAAAGATTTTAGTTTTTCTAGCTTTTCTTATGTTTTTATCATTTTAATTTCCAACTAAAAATAAATAATATATATATATATTATATTTCACTGAACTACACTGTTTGCCAAAAGATTTTAGGTAAAATAAATAATATATATATATATATATTATATTTCACTGAACTACACTGTTTGCCAAAAGATTTTAGGTAAAATAAATAATATATATATATATATATATTATATTTCACTGAACTACACAGTTTGCCAAAAGATATTAGGTCATAGCACATGCCCGAAAAGTATAAAGAATGATTTGGAACTTAATTTTAAAAAATTATTTACATGTTCACTTATTAATTAATTATCTTAAATCATACTTATCTAAATCAAGTATGAAAATGCATAATAAGTAAGATAACATTAAAATCAACATGATAATTAGTTTAGGAATAAAAATAACTCTAAAATAAAAAGAGTAACACAACATAATAATACATTTAAAAAATGTTTTTACTCAGAAATATATTTTTAGTATCAACATATAAAATAATTTAAAAACACTAAAAATACTTTAATTTAAAATAAAAATATAAAAACAAATACAAAATATTTTGGAAGCAATGTCAAAACATAGCATTATATAGCATCTAGAGTTGTTATGCAGCCAAACCTTGTAGTGGTTACACTGTTCCGTGAATCTTATATTTCTGTCACATGTACCAACTTCATACAATGATGTGATATGTCTCGTGAAAAAGAACTCACATGTTATGTTCATGCCTATTTAAAACAATCTATTCGTAATTTATATCTATATATAATAATTGCGTTTAAGAAGTTATTTAAAAAAAAAAAATTTAGTATTTTTAAATATTTTAATGTAATGATATAAAAAATAACATTTTAATATATTTTTTTTTAAAAAAAAACTCTAATCATACTCTTAAACAGATACTTAGATCATGGGCATGCCATTAATAAGGATTACTAGTTGATACTGTTTTTAAAAATAATTGTTAATAACAATATTAAATTTAAAAATAATAATTTAAAATAATAAAAATAACTAACCGACACTGCATCATACCACAGTCTGAGGAAACCGTGCTCTGCATGGATCGTCTGAAACTTGAAATGATGGACCCAACCTCCTCCATAAGAACTTGACCTCTCGAATTACTATTTTGTCTCTCAAAAAGAAGGGCACGTTCATATAATATAAAATGAAAGACAGATTTGGTGCATGCCGACCAGCAACCAACTACGGTGCATTTATTCCGTTGCACCCAACAGCATCCTTGGACTAAACTGACCTTATGTCCATAAATCCTAGCTTACAAAAATAATAATGAATCGAATAAATGTAATCTCAGTTATATACCCTTATAATTCTGATTTATTTTATTATTATTTAATGAAAGAGATGCGTAGTCCGCAATCACGAGGGAATAGAAGGCCAATTTCGTAATTAAGTCCCAACACGAAGCCCATACTCAAGCTCCATTCCTTATAATTAAATCCATCTTCCATCGTAGCAACACCACTCTCGGGTTGCTCTCTTACACTACGACAGCTAGCCACGCGAAAGATTTCGAAACCATGCCCCCCCCTCTCTCTCTCCTCAACCTTCTCTTTATCTTCATTTCCTTCTCTACCTCTCCTTACTCCGCCGCTGCAAAAACCCGCAATGCAACGCAAGATCTAGTCCGTTCATCTTGCGTCCACGCCAGTTTCCCCAACCTCTGCATCCGCACTCTCTCCTCTTATGCAGGCCCTGCCAATACCCCGCGTGACCTCGCCCAGGCAGCTGTCAAGGTAAGCATTGCGCATGCCAGGAGAGTGTCCAAGTACTTGGACACGCTCTCGGATGTTAAGACGAAGAGAGAGCGAGTTGCGCTGAGTGACTGTGTTGAGCAGATGTACGACTCGGTGGATGAGCTGAGCAGGACATTGGGTGAGTTGAAGCATTTGAGAGAGGAAACGTTTAGGTGGCAGATGAGTAACGCACAGACATGGGTCAGTGCTGCCTTGACTAACGAGGACACGTGTCTCGATGGTTTTCACGAGGTTGAAAGCGAGGTCAAGGATGGTGTGAAGAGAAAGATCACTAATGTTGCTAGGGTTACTAGTAATGCTCTGTACCTGATTAATCGTCTTGATGAAAGTCGTGGTAGGCCGAAGTTGGGTCACTGAATATGGAAGTTTTTGTGATTAGTAAGTCTATATATTTTCAAATACCTGTGTCCCCTTTCTCTTTTGTAGTGCTTTAATCTATGGAAGCTGTATGTAAGATCTCACCTACTTATTAATCCAGTTTGTGCTTTCATCATCCTCCCTTTTCACAGCTCATTACGAATTTTAGAATCTATACGAGATAGATCGGGGCAAATAAATAAGTTACCATCAGCATTTACGTGATGAAATATTATTCATTATTTTTTATATAAAATAGAATTAGTTGGGATTTATTTATTTTTAAATATATCAAATCAAATCTATACCAAGAATAAATCTAGCTTCAATTAATATTTTGATCGTTAAAAGGAAAAGAAAAAAAAAAGAAATTCAGAGAAAAGTGAATGTATAGTTTGCTCGGTAATAGCCATCTAATAGATCTAGCTGAAATATTTAGCACATATTTCTAGTGGTCCAGCAAGGACATGGACTTACATTGGAACTCGAAGACAGAGGTCCCAATAATTGCAGCAGGCACAAAGACAATTTTTTTGTTTATCCTTTTTCTAATTGGTGTTGAGGTGTAACTTTTATTTTGTAATATTTTTGAGCTTTTATTTTATAATGCATTATTTTATACTAGCAAACATGTTTTTCCATCCAATTGTTTGATCAACCTAAAAGTTTCTCAAATAATTTTAAAGGTCATACTTTACACACAGTTAAAACTCTATTTCATCCTGTCAATTTTATTTTGTTTCGCTGAAAACGTCGAAATGTTTCATACCAGTTAAAGAAATTAGATAAAATAATGTCGTTTTATCTCGGTTTAAATTCCGGCTCATTCCGGATATTTTCGGCCAAATATCGGCCCGAAACATTTCAGAATCGTTCCGGTCATTATGTTTTGGCCAAATAGTATTTTTTAAAATAATAAATAATTTTACAATATCAATCATATCCTTCAATCCGACTGTTACATTGAGATAAAATTTTACAATGAGTCTCTTGACATATTTGTATATATAATATTAAAATTTCAAAGCAATTAGAGAATATATTGACCTTGCGAGATTGATGATGATATTCTCATAATATTATACATGTTCATAATTTTGTTCAGAAAATTATTTTATTATGTCCTTTTTACATTAAATTACATAATTCTAAATAATTTTATTTTTTGAATTTGAACTAACTTTTTTTTGAATTAATATATTTGATTATATATATACACATGTAAACAACACAACTCTAAAACGCCACGTCGAAACGCTCTGAAACTCAAATATTTAGTTTAAATTAAAAAAACAAAACACCAATCAAAACTAAATTGACAACCTTGCTCTATTGTGATCAGACATTGAGAGAGTCTCGTGATAAGACACATAAATTATTGTTCAAAATTTGTATTAGTTTCCTACTTGTTTTAGGATTCTTTTTTCTATGTTATTTAGAACTCTATTATTATTTTTCCAACATAGTTTAGAATATTCCTACTTAATATACATAGAGTTATTTTACCAATTAATATTGTGTGCAGGAGGTTTTGCTTATACTTTATTGTTATTCATTGAACTAATCTAACTTATCAAATAATTAATCAAGCTTCGATAATTCATTTACTGATAGCATGGAATAAAAATAAAATCCTGGCCATTATTTTCTCCAAAAACAAAAAAATCATCCTTCTTGCTCACCAAAACTCGTTGAAATTCACGGATTAAGACAACTATACAATAATTATAGCAATTCTAAAATCAATTACTTAAAAGTAAAGAGATAAGAGAGAAATTGCTAACTCGGTTTTTAACGTGGTTCGGCAATCCTACATCCACGACTCAAGTACCAACCCGTACTTGATTATTGTATTCTCTTACTAGTCCAAGTAACAAGATTGCAATTACCGCTTGATGAATCTACACCAAGACTTTTACACCACTTGAAGATATGCTTTCTTCAAGATTTTTCCTTAGTGATGTTCCCTCACCAATACCAAGAGTTTTATACTCAACTCTCAAGAGTTTCACAATGGTTGTTTTTGTAAAACAACAATACACTCTTAATAGTGTAGATATTACAAATGAAGATCTATGATCTCTTTATCTCACTTAATAGCACTTAGAATATTTGAAGGTGTTTAAGTGTAGTGAGAATGAGAAATACTCTTTGTGTTAGGATATGAAAGTTTAAACACAAATATGAGTATTAATGAGGATTGATGATATGAAGATGTTTTTGCACTAGTAATTGCCTCACTATATGATATAGAAGTTGTGTCAATTTTGTTTTGCAATTAAGAGGCCTATTTATAAGTTTCAAAGAGAAACTAGCCGTTTATAGCCGTTTGAAACTAGCCGTTTATAGCCGTTTGAGTGCAACTGTCATATCAAGCGGTCGACCGGTTCACAACGGATAACCCAAGCGGTCGACCGGTTCAGCTCAAAAGGCAATTTGTCTTCCAAGCGGTCGACCGGTTCACTTGGTAAACCAAGCGGTCGACCGGTTCATGCAGAAAGGCAATTTTGACAAATTATCTTTTCTGAATTTCTTGAACCGATTGATTATGACTTAAACCTTTAATCATCAAATCCTTTGCATGCAATGTGAAGTGTGTGAGTTCATTTTAATTTGTGCTATCAAGATAGAAATAGAGATTTACATAAAGCACTAAAATGAACACTTATTCTAAGTCTTCACTTGCTTGCATCTTGGACTTCCTGGAGTGATTTCTTCGTGTACTCCATTATGCTTGTTGATGTATTCTTTGTATAATACCTGTTTATAGCTTAATCTCATCCAAGCATATTATTAGTCCATTTTCTTTTATTGTATCATCAAAATATATAAAGCATACAAAGTATGACATTATATGTCAACAAAACCAACAACCTCTTTTATCAAAACCTTCAAGGTCTTCAATCATTAATTCATTTAAACAAATCTTTGACTTTAGCAGCAACAAAGTCCACCATCATTATTGTAAACACTCATGGTTTGGATCTATTTTCTTCTCTAATAAATCACCACAACAAACAACAATGAATCAACATCCATCTTCTTCACTACTATAACCATTAGTTAGTCCATACCCAAGCCTTATTCTCTCTCAAAAGAGCAATTCCCTTTGTTATTGAGTTTCTTTACCTTTTTATTTTATTTTTTTCCTTTAATATTATTTTTATTAGGAATCTACCTTTTGTTTTTTTTTCATGGGGTTATCACATTCTCATTTGTTTTTTACTTCATTATTAAATAATAAGATCTTATAAGAATATTGCGAGGATTTCTTTTCATGGTATTGACAAACATTTTTTTTTAAGTTGATCATTGTAAATTTTTTAGCTTATTTATTATCATATTTTGCCTAAGCATTCTTTTAATTTTGGAAAAAAATTGGCCTGGCCAATCAAGTATAAATCTAATTAAGGTATGGTTCAATTATTAGATTATTCTTTTATTTATCCTTTTTGTATCTTATAATGTTTCCATATTTAGATGCATTTTGAAAATATTAACAAAATTCATTTTTCAATATCAAAAAGTGGAAATAATGTCTTTTTCGATTTAAAAAACTTGAAAAATACTTTCCATGAAAGAATCGAAATTAAAATGATATCCAATTTAATAATTCTGCACGAAAACATATT
>CM063593.1:8979559-9020434 GCA_032356905.1 Salix exigua | reverse complement strand
GAACACAGAGATGGATTATGAAACATATATATCCCACATGAAATGGAAGCCCCCCCCCCCCCCCCCACACACACACACACATTTTTCGGTGTCTATCCTTTCCTTTTTACACACACACACACACATTTTTCGCATGTCTATCCTTTCCTTTTTATATATATAATTATATATATACAGATTAAGTATTGATAATTAATTCTCCGAAGCACTCTAAAGTTCTTAGATGGCGGTGGCACTGAGTAGTGATTGACAGTGGG
Organism: Salix exigua; assembly: GCA_032356905.1. Taxonomy (NCBI): domain Eukaryota; kingdom Viridiplantae; phylum Streptophyta; class Magnoliopsida; order Malpighiales; family Salicaceae; genus Salix; species Salix exigua. The sequence goes on along the minus strand of CM063593.1, from coordinate 9,020,177 downwards.
TGGATGCTTTCCCCCACTTATGTTCAAAACTCAGGGCAAAAAAAAAACCGTGGGATGACATTAAATGTGGTGGTGCTGTCCTCTCGCAAATCTGGAACAAAACAGGGCTTCTTTTTTTTTGTATTTCTCTGGTTTCTTAAATATAGCCTTTTTGGTCTTTAATAATTTTTTTACATTAAATTTTGATATAAAATCCAATGTTTACTATTTTACAAGTTCTTATTATGAGAGAAGAGAGAATTATCGTTTTTTAATGGCAAATAAAAAAAAATAACATTGATTTTAACCATCAAAATAGTCGATTTTGATGTCAAATGATCTTCTTCAAGAGCTGCAATAAAAGGTTATTTGTCATCAATGTCGCTTGCAAAATGGTAAATCCAAGCTTGAAAATTGTTTTGGATTTAGGTTGATTTCGAGTTTTGTAGTTGATTTTTGGGTTATTTGAAGGCACAAAATAGGTTGATCACGGACTAGGGTGTGTTTTTATGTTATTTTTGAGTTAAAAATAGGTTAAAAATTAAGGTTCATCGACTATTTAAAATTTTAAAAATATGAGTCCTAAGGCGCGGTTTATGTTTCTTATTGATAGTTAGCCATAGTGACCCAATTACGTAAGTGTTTGGCTCTGCAGTGGCTTCCACGTTTAAAGTCAACCACAGAGCCATAAATGTTTGATTTTATTATCCTGCAGTTTTTATGATTATGGGACCCACACAAATTGAGGTTTAAACCTCAGTTTGTGCAAATCAACTAATAGGTGCTTTTCACCCGTACCACAGCTCACCACTCATCAGAAAGACGTGAAATACGTTGAAAAGAAAACAATCCTCTTGAACATGTTTCTCCTCATAAAAATTTTGTGTGTGTCTATATATATATAACTTGGACTTGTTTGTGGCTTTCCAACAATTAAAGATCCTCACATTATGGAGTTTCAACAATTTTAAAAAAAATTATTTTGTTTGCATAATTATCAATTATTCAATTATTGTTTTTATGAATTGTTCTATCTCTATAAACTAGAGGCGTACTACAGATCTGCACATTATTGAGATAAAAAAGGGAAAAAAAGTTGGATCAAGAATAATTGATAAAAACAAAAAATAAAAATTGAGATCTTGAATAAATGACATGAAAAACAAAAATATATATACTTGATTAATTGACATAAAACAAAGTGGGATCAAGAATAATTAATAAAATAAAATAGAAATTGATAAAAAAAAAAGTGTATATATATGTCATTTAAAGATATCAATACAAAAAACATGATAACCAAACACGCGAAACTGCTTTTATTTAACCTCAAATTCAGTCACAGTTTTAACTAAACACTTCAATTTCAGTTATGAACCACAGCTAAAAGTGTTTTTCATAAAACTTCTTTTTTTCAACCTCAACCATAATAACAATAGTTGTGCCAAACAAACCCTACGTAAGTAGAGGCGCCCGCCTGACCTATTTTTCTTAATTTTCCCATCTATTTTTTTAAATATGTATTTGATCCTTTCTTTTTTATATGATTACATACAAAATTATTTTTTCCTTGCCTTTTTGTTTCTGTTATTATGTTTTTTGCCTGGCCTATTTTTCTTAATTTCCCATCTATTATTAAATATGTATTTGATCCTTTGTTTTTTATATGATTACATAAAAAAATATTTTTCCCTTGCCTTTTTTTCTGTTATTATGTTTTTTTCCTAATTTTTTTTCCATATTTTTCCATGAAATATTTTTTTTATGGTTATACTTTTTTGTTCTTTTTCAACTTATATATATATATATATATATATATATATATATATATATATATATATATTATTTTTATTTATTTTGTATAATCAGAGTGTCTGACAAGCTTAAACACACCATGATTAATCTTTAGATCCAATTTTTTTTATAGCTTTTCTTTCCTGATTATATTTTTTTCATTTTTTCCATGAATTTGTTTTATACTTTTTTTATTTTTTCCACTTATATATATATATATATATATATATATATATATATATATATATATATATATATATATATATATATGATCGATGTGTTTGAGCTAGTTTAAATGCACCACGATTAATACTCGGATCCAATTTTTTTATAGTTTTTTTTCCTTACTTTGGTTTTTTGTTTTTTTATGAGTATTTTTTTAATTTATTTCTTTTTCTACTTATATATTTATTTTTGTTTTTTTATAATTGGAGTATCCTAGCTAGCTATAGCGCGCCACAAATAATCCCCGGATCCAATTTTTTTGTTATAACCAAGGTGTCTAGACCAATTTATGTGTACCAAGACTAATCCTCGAACCCATTTGCTAAAGTACTTTCTTATATTTTTGTTTTGTTCAATTATATTTTTTTATAACTAGGGTTTACGGGCCAGCCTATATACATCAGAACTAATTCCTAAGCCATATTTGTTCTTAAAACAATATGAATTGTTACAATAACTAATCCCCGAACTAAAATGTTTTTGATAACCAGGGTGTCTGGGCTACCTTACATGCACCATGACTAATCCCCCGATCAATTTATTATTTTTTTTCTAAAAAAGTTTCCTTATACTTTTTTATTCTCTTATACATTTTTTTCCTTATTATCGGACTAGCTTAAGCACGTAGTGACTAATTCCTGGACTAATTTTTTTTTTTAAGAAATATGGATTGTAAATGGTGTGGAGAAAGCACTATAGCTCCTCACACATGGTATTGTTGATTGCAACAGTACTTTTTTGCTATAGTGTTATTTTCCCCTGTTTTTTGCCTCTTTTTTATTTTACTTTTTTTTTCTTATTATGTTTACTTTTTTTCATTTATTTTCTAATTGTGTTTTGTTCCCCAAAACATTATTTTGCCTATTATACTTTTTATATTCTTTTTTCTTTTTCCACTTATATATATTTTTTTCTTTTTTTAACCGAGGTGTCTTAAACATGCCACAATTAATTCCCATATCCAATTTTTTGATAACCAGGGTGTTCATACCAACTTATGTGTACCATAACAATCCCTGAACCCATATTATTTTTTCTAAAGTACTTTTCCATTGATATTTTTTTTCATATATGTTTGTTTTATTCATTTACACATTTTCTTATAACCAGAATATTCAGACCAGTTTAAGCACATCATGACTAATTTCTAATCTGATTTTTTTAAAAAAATAATATGCATTGCTACAGCGCTTTCACGCTTATACATTTTTTTCTTTTACTTATATATTTTTTTTATAACCATGGTCTTTCAGCCAACTTAAGCTTATATACCCTTATAAGATAAAATCCAAAAGTTAGCTATAAAGGTGTATTGGTAATTTTCTAATTTTTAATTACATTTTTTGTAGAAGTGTTATAAGCGCATCTTCGAGCACGACGTTAATTTCAGAGCTCATGCACATTTCAGATAGCATGTGCAACGTCATAAAACTTCTAAAAATATATAATAGTTTTTTATATATTCATTTTATTATGAAAAATATGTTTAAAATAATGTTATGGTATCATAGGTATTTTCAATTTTTATTTTATTTTTGTGCATAGTACAATAATTATAATACCCTTAAAAAAGACAAAAACCAAGAATTGTTAGTGGAGGTGTCGCGATAATTTAATTTTTTTAGTGCACAGTAAAATAACTTTTGTTGCCTTAAATATGACAAAACGAAAGAGTCATCGGTGGTGGTGTTTCAAACATTTCACATTTAACTATACATGTATAGGAAAGAGTTTACTCTTATTTTACACCACCAAAGTCAAACTTACTATACTTTTTTACGAGAGTTGCATTTAATACAAATAAAAATAACAATAAAAATTTAAAATTTAAACAAAGAGAAAAGGTGTATAATTACAAATAAAAAATATAAAACTATCTTAGAAGGACCAAAAAAAAATCAAGGGATTGAAACTAAACTAAAAAAAAATAAAAGAATAAAAACCAAAAACCAAAATTATGTGTTAAATCTAGATAAAAAAAATTTAATCCCTGCAGCAAAGCGCGGATTTACGGTTCGTTAATCTCTCTCTCTATATATGTAGTATATATTCTTATATAAACAACAATGGGATTCTCACGAAAAAGAAAAAAAGAAAGGGCGAAAAAAAAAGCAGCCCGAAGTAGAGTAGGCTATGAAATAAATCAAAGTTTCTCAATTCCAACAAACACATTACACACACATTTTAATTTTTTGAAAATCATTTTATAAAATGAAATAAGATGTCAGTTCGTCACAAAAAAATTGATTTTGTTTTCTCTTAAACAAATTATATTTTGTTTTGTTTTGTTTTACCAATAATAGAAAGGGATGTAATAAGAAATTAAAAAAATCGAATCTGTAATTTTATTTATTACCTTTAATAAAAAAAATTTAATTAATCAATCCAACTAATTTAAATATTTGGATTATTTAAGAAACAGCTTTTATTTTGTGGAGTACAGTAATATCTTAATACCAGGCGTGGGCCAGTGTGTTTTATGAGTTGAGAGCTTCTATTGGGCCTTAGCCTCCACTAAGTTAAGCCTGTATTTTATGGATATGAAATTGGGCCTATACCCTGTTTTATGTGTGTGTCTGCTCACCATTGCTGATGGGTTTTGATTTGTCCAGAGAATTTGAAACCTCAGCTCAAGCCTTGCTTGACTGCTTAGGCTGTTCAAAAGCTATTTTTATGTGTGGGTTCTGTTCATAATTATTTTTTTCTTTTTTTTTTCAAGAAAAGAGAGGCATATGACCCCTTTTAAAAAATAGTAAGCCAATCGACTCTCGGTTTTAAGGAACATGCTTTTTATATATATATATATATATATATATATATATATATATATTTTGAGTAATATTTTTTATGTATTTTTTAAATATACTTTAAGCTTATTTTTTAATTAATACACCTTCTATGTGATTTGTTTTTGACTAATTTATATTTTTTTAAATAAAAATATTTTTTTGATTATACTGGTGTCTCTATTTTTATGTATATTAAATTGATTTTCTTGAATTAAAATTGTTATTTTTTTATGATATTTTAATATTTGCAACCTTACATAATATTTTTTTTTATCAATTTCTATTTAAAATTAATTTTAATAAACAAAATCATTAAACAAAACAAGTAAATGATCCATGTTGAAATATATCATGCTCAAGTCCTATATTTTATGTGTTAGCACAACTTTTTTTCCCAAACAATATTTTTTCATTTATTTTTTGTTGCTGTCATTTTTTTATATTATATTATCAAAGTAATTAAAATTTAACTTCCTGATCTAATTTCTCTGATTTTCTTAAAAAAATGATTATCTTTTATTTTTCTCATTTTTTTAGGTTATTTTTTTATATGACCGTGGCATTGCGTGGACCACTAATCCAGTATCTAACATGAAATTTTAGGCCTTTCAACAAACAGTATAGTTTCAGTCATTGAAAACAGGGCATTTCCCTGCTAACCTCCTGGCATAATCCCTCCTATACGCTTGAGGACGAGCCACATCCGCTATAAATCCGTGCATGGCATCGGTAAAATAGCAGCTAAAACCGGCAAAAATAAAATCCTGTAAAGTATAAACTCACTAACTGCTTTTAGCTGACTGTATTCAAACTGTGTTTTAAAATTATTTTTGAATGATTTTTTTTTAAAATTAAACGTGTTTGGTATTTTAAAATTATTTATGTCATTTTTATTTTTATTATAAAAAATATTATTTTAATATATTTATTAAAAAAATATTATAAAAATAAATTTGAGCCCACTTTCAAATAGTTATATTCGAAATAAGAAATCTCAGTATCTAGTTGACCCCTGCCTCAGCTCACCATTAGCCTGATTGCTGGCAGAAGTCTGTACCTGGACTGAAACTGCGTCGATCAAAAGATATATAATTTTTTAAGTCATTGACGACCGACAGTTCACATGCTTAAGGTCATAATGGAGTTGGTTTTCCTGTCAAGGACAGCTTGCACATACATCAATTTTCTAAACTATGCGAACCCATTTCACACATTAGCTGGAAAATCTTGTGCACTAGTTCGTTTGGGATTTGGTGCAGGATTGTGTTATCCCATTTTGTATTAAAATAATATATATTTTTCAAAAAATTATTTTTAACATTCAATGAAATTATTTAAAAACACACCAGAAATCTAATTTAAAATAAAAATAAATTTAACACCATGTAGTTAACATCATGCTTGTCAATTTTGTTTCGTTCCGTTAAAAAACCCGTAACGAAACGGTATAGTTTTTGTCTTTTCGTCTTAGTTTTAATTTCGTTCCGTTCCAATACCGTTCCAGGTATGCCATTCTAGCCTTAAAATCTTCTTTATTTTGATTAAATTGTGATTTTTTTCTTCTAATTTTGAAATTATGTTTGTTTGACTATGTTTATATTGTATAATTTAAAATTAATTTATTTTGAATTTTAATTATGCTTGTTATATATATATATATATATATATATATATATATATATATATATATATATATATTAAACATTTTAGCCTTGCTTGTTTGGGGTTGTGCTATATATATATATAGAACAACCCCAAACAACAAGGCCAAAATGCTTCAAACCAGAACTATGACCAGAACAATATCGACAATCTTACTTAGCATATACCACTATATCAAAGAAGAAAAGAAACGGTTAACAATGTCTTCTCCCTTCCTCTCACCCTAATTTTAAGTCCTATCAGGCACATTTGTAATCTCTGTGGTGCCTTACATATTCATTGCGCTTGCAGAATGTTCAGTAGATCTGGGGATTAATTGTGATTCGCGCAAGTTAGATCAGACATCCCGGTTATCAAAAATAAATAAATAAATGAAGGAGGCTAATCGTATGAATATAAATAGGACAGTTCCAAGATAAGATGTGTGTCTAAGGCAGAATAAATTGGATTGGTTAAAAATATTACTGATGTACCTTTAAATATAAAACTTAGTGAACGTCAAACAAAAGATTAAAAAAAACTTATTTCAAATTAAAAAATACAGAAATTCTTACCAATGAATGTAACATAAAATTAACTTAATGTATTATAAAACAGGGCAAACCAATCAAACGGGATTGGATTGTAAATTAGGGGAATAAATCTTAAAATCGCTATCCAATTAATCATGCATCCCAGTTGCTGCGGATGCCTGAGTTAGCCGTAGAAGGCAGAGCGTAACCCACACCAATCATACAAAAATCAAAACTTGCAAGCCAAAATGTTGATAGTGTAATACCAGAAAGAAGGAACATAGCGTCCAAGAGGAGCGATTGCATGAAAAATTGTGAAGTCAATATCACAAACACATGGAGTGCATGGATGAGGACCCAACATCATCAATCTATCTCACCCCACCTCCCAGCCCTCTGTAAGCTAAGCTCATAACCAGTCATATTAACAAAAACATGAACAGTGAAGGTGCATGACGAGGTCGTGGTGCCCCCACGTCAGGTGAAATACATTGCGTTCATTTGTTGGGTTCTATTGTGGGTCCACAAATTGACATCACTTCAATGATATATTGTAGGCCATTCTTAATTCACCACAGGCCCAGCTAGCTAACCCGTGATCTGGCCCACTCCACGTCTCTCTCTCCCTTAATTGTGACTTTGCTTTTTGATTTTTTCGGGGAAAAGGAACCCATATCTATAAAAGTATTTATTTGGTAGTGTGGTATTTTATTTTTTAAAATAATTTTAAAATTTATCTTTGATATCAATACTTTAAATGATTTAAACATATAAAAACTTTAATTTGAAGTGAGGAAAAAACATAAAAATAAAAAAAATTAAATCTTGTACTAAATGTTCAAACCATGCTTGAAAAGTCATCTTTCAAAAATTAGAAAGTTTATAGTTTAATGTGTAAGTTTAGTTAATTTATGCATTTCTTTATAGTTACTAGCCATGATAAATAAAAATCTAATGGAATAAAAAATCTTTGTTTAAGTGAAACAACCATCTAATAATAGGTGGTAACACACCTATCTCCCCTATTAATTATTCCCAACTTAGACCTAACTAGTTCAAGCAATAGTTTAGGCTCATTTCATTCTGAGAAAGTTTTTAAGCATGTTAAATTTGAGTTTATCAATAGCTCCCACCCCCGGTCATTATGATATTGATACACAAAAACTATAAAAATATATGATATGACAAGTTTGTTGAAGATTTTTTCATATGAGAAAAAAGATGGAAAACCAAAAATTATTTACTGGATAACCTTTTATAGGGGCATGCACAATGTTTGAAGAAAACTCTAAGTATGTAGAGGGCAACCATGGAGGAACCTATATTTTTTTAAAAAAATATTCCGGAGACCTATAGTCTCTTTAGTGATGGTGTGCACACTCGAATCTCCTCACCAAAGAATGTTTAGATTGAAGTGAGAGAGGTATATGACATCCCTAACATTGTTTATGAGATCCACTTATTGGAGAGTGATTAATCATATGCTTGAGAGTGGGAGATCTAAGATCATCCAGAGATAACTTGAGGCGCAAAATCCTAATTACAAAACCATGTTAATTCAATACTACACAAGAGAGTATGAAATATAAGATCAGCTCCTAATGAATTGGTGAAAGACCCTTAGACATCACCTGAAAATATAGGTAGGATATGTATATTAGAGATATATTATTTTGATTTTAAAAATAAACTTACATTCCTATTAGGATTATGCATCTCGAGGTGATTTAAGTGATATATGATGAGGGTTCTTAGGAGGAATATATCTTGGAGGTAGTTAGTATTTGAATTGGCGATCCCATTTTGATTCAATGACGTAATCAATCCTTAAGATACACTAAAGCCTATACATTAGTCCTTTTTGCTTCTTCCTCAAGCTTATATTTTTATTATGAGAATCATTTCACTTAAAAAGTCTTTGATGGTGATTGTCCTTGTAAAAACGAGGAGCCCCATATTGTAGCACACTAATCACTTCAACCCATATGTGATTTTCCATAACTTGCTTCCCCTTGAGCTAGCTATTGTTCAGTGAGATATAAAGTTTTCTCTAAATATATATTCCCTCTTATCAAGATTTCTAAGGCTACTAATAAACTTAAATTTAACAAACTGAAAATCCCCTAAACATCCAATTTTCACGGGTTAAAAAACCTATTCCAAGTGAAATAGGCTAAGGCTATTGTCTAAATTAATTAGGTTTATATATATCACTTGAACTCAATTGGTTTTAGGTTTTGAGCACACACCCAACACCCAATATGTCCAAGCATACAATATGAACCCAAATATTTTTAGGGTACTAGGTGCATGCCCACACCTTGTTAGGCATGCACCTCAGCATTCTATGGCTAGGGCACACACCCAAGCTCAAATCGCCCAAACCCACAATTCAATCGAGATTTTTTCCAGAAATCCCGTCCAAATCTCTTAATAACTTCTTGAGACCCTCCTACAAATCTCTCATTATTTTATACCTCTCTAATACATATTATTTCTAAGCAACTTGTATCAATCAAAATCAAGTTACCATTATCATTATTGAAAGAAAACAAAGGAATGCTCTAGACAAATACCAACGCGCCCATGAAATGATGTGATATACAAATAGGCAATATACATAGGATGATGATTGGCTATTAAAAGTATAATTCGCGAAAGAAAAAAATATATAGTATACGTTTTTTTCCCCAGAAACTTAATTAAAGTACATGGTACTAATCAAGCACATGGATTGAGTTTCATCACGAAGTATAACATGGAATTCTGGATCACAAAATTCTAGGCATAACTTCCTCGTTTTCATCGAATGATTGACGCAATCCTGGTTATTATAGGCAAGGATTAAGATTGTCACCATTCGTAAATACAGTTCTCGATTTCAAATTATTAGGTTGGATTCACATCATGATTACTTGGTAATGCATTTGTTCTCCACCTTAGGATTTTATTTTTTCTGCAACTGAGTTTGCGGAAGGTTTGGTCCTTCTCATGATGATGAAATGAGTATGTTGTGACGATGAAAGTAACACCAGACATTGACTATTGTTATCCTTAAAATAACAGAATTTTGGCTGTAATTGTTGCCGTCATTTCTTGCAAATTGTTCTTTATATAAGGCAATTAACCATATTAACATTAAGGTATACTCAAAGTAGAGGCATTGCAGCTCCAGCTATTATATATTTTGCCTCTCTTTTAATTTAATTAGGGTTGTTAGTTATATTCTGTTTGGTTGAAATAGAATAAATAATATTTTGTATCATTTTAAAAAATAAGATAGAATGACATTGTGTTTACTTCAGTTTAAATTCTGGTCCATTCCGATTTTTCATCGATTAAGCGGCCAAAATATTCTTGTTTTATTTTGACTATTCTGTTTTGGCTAAATACTAATAACTTTATAATATTAATCATATTTTTAATCTGATTGTTAGATTAAGATAAAATCTTTTAATCCGACCGAAATGAAATGTCAAAACGCTTGAAATTAAAACATTTTGTTCCAATTGAAAAATAAATCACCAACTTAAATGGAATTTAATTTCACAAGTAACTCAAAACCCTTCAATGTCCGGCAAGACACCATCGCTCTAGTCGTCGGTGCCTCATTTCTCCTCCCCTCGAATCCACACCATGTTCATTCACACCAAACAACTACAGACCAAGGCAGTCAAAATCGAGATTTTGACACAGATCGGAAAGGGCTCTGAAAAATCGGATCGTAAGATCGGATCGTAAAATCGTAGAAAGATCGTAAAATGTCCGTACAAAAATTATTATTTTTAATTATATTTAAATTTAAAAAATGAATTTAAATATAATTAAATATTATTATTATTTTTTATTATTATTATTCTACGATTTTTACGATTTTTCTACGAGTTTGACCGAGTTTGACCGGTTTCGATTTTTCTTTCCGGTTCAACCAGGTTTTCGGAGCCAACTCGCAAAATCGTACGATTTTGCGAGTTGGCTCGCGATTTTGACTCGCGATTTTGACTACCTTGGCTACAACAACTGCAAAAATGTCCCTATCCCACAAACAGACATATAGGAGTGGGATTTTCTGCATATTTGATAGAGAATTTTATTTCTGTGTTTTCTGTATGGAGAACATATTCATTTATGGTAGCCGGGATCATCAAACAGATAGTCAAACTACCAGAACCATTCATTTTCTTACATCATACGTTTCTTAAATATAATTTAGCTGGTGATGTTGCTAATGATGTGCTGCTGCTGCTGCACAGTCGAGGAAAGGAATTGGAGTAGAATAATTGAAAACTTGGTAATAATCAACCCCACGTGAAAGACAATAATAGCATGTGTATTCCTAGTGCTGGGTAGCAGCAAGGAAATAAAGAAGGCTGATAATCTAGAGGGTTGTCGGTGTAATGATAAAACCAGAGCCGACTTCTTCACCTTTTTTCTATTTCTTTCAGTTTTTGGGCACGAATTCAGGGCTTGAACGAGGGATGCGTGGGATGGTGTCGTGTATGGGAGACACAAGCAATCATACCCACCACCGCTAGTCATTTATGCCGTGAATCCCGCTTCTTGCTTTCCCTTTAGGGTTTTCTGTAATGAGTTTATACTCAATCTCACTACACACACTATCAAATGTGCTTGCGCTCGTATTGAGCAACATCTTTTTCTTTTCGAAATTAGAAATATAAATTTTGAGTATTTTTATATAGAATTCCTGTCAAATACAATTTTTTTTTATAAAATATATGAATTTTAAATCAATATCATTAGTAGTTTTCAACAAAATAACCAGAATAAATTTAGCTTCATTATTAAAAACAATAAGGAGATTCAGATATCTGAATTATTTAATACATTGTATTTAGATTAATTCATTTTATAATTCATTTTAAATTAAACACAACAAACAAAATATAAATTGTAAAAGAATTTGTATTAATCGACTAACAAAAATAAATAGTTAATTTTTTATATCTAAAAAGAAGAAAACATAAGTTGAAAATTTATCCCAACGTTACTGCCATTATCATTACTATAATAGTTATAATTATTATCAACATTAGTGCTCAAATAGTGAAAATTATTAAGTTGCCACGAAGAATTTTTAAAAAAGTAAAATATTTTGTCCAAAAAACAATAAAAAACAGTAAAATTATCATTATTATTGTGCAAACAATTAAATCATAAAATTATCTGATCTAAAAATAAGATAAAATAATATAAAATGAAAAAAGAACAAAAGTGAAAAATGGAGAAATATTAATTTTAAAATTATCACCAACATAAATTACAATTCTAAATTGAACCGAATAAAAATAAAACTCAGATAAAAAATAAAATGACAAAAATTCAAAACAAAAACTAAAAGTATAAATGAATGAATATGAATAAAAAAAATAAACATTGTCCAAGAAAGATTGAAAAAGAAGAAGAAGGAATCAATACTAAATAAAAAATTAAAAGACTAAGTTACAAAATGAATAACAATACATATAATTAATCCATAAAAATCATCTCATCCAAAGAACATATAAAAATAAAAAAAACACACACACAAAAAAAACAAATAAAGGGGAAAATGGAGCAATATTAATTTTAAAATGATTACCAACATAAATTAAAATTTTAGGATTGAACCGATTAAAAATAAAACCTCAATAAAAAAGACAAAAACTAAAACTAAAAACAAAAATATAGATGATAAATACTATTAAAAAAATATCATCCAAGAATTAAAAAAAATGTCAAATAAAAATAGAAAGAATAAGTATTGAAATGAAAAATAAAATATATAATTAATTCCAATTGAAGGATAAATTTAAAACAAATAAAAACCCAGGGACCAAAATAGATAATGACATTTCTAAAGGTAATTGTTGTGTAATTTTATTAAACAATTAAAAGATGGAGAGGCGACATAAAAACTAACATTTATGACTAATTTTAATTGAAGTACCAAATTAAAACAAATCATAACCTTCGTACAAAACCCAGACGAATAAGGACGACAATAAAAGCGTATATATATAATCGAGTTTAATTGAAGAACAAAATTGAAAATAATCAAACTTTCAATTAAAGTAATGAGAAATAAATTCAAAATCCAAACCTCAGTGATTAAACTACACATTAGACATACACCAGGCGCTTGTACATAATTGGGCGTGGCAGAGAGAGAAAATAGGCAATCGACATAAAATTGTTCAGTCGGAGTTTAATAGAAAACCTATTACCAAACGCATTGTGACAACAATAAGAGGACATGGAGGCACACCGCATGACACAACGAAGTGAATTTTTTACCACAAGAAAGATCTGCACACGCCGTCCCAAGGACGTGTCTACATGAAACTACCGCGAGCGCGTCTAGACCACATGCTGCTAGTGTCTCGAGGAAAAACATGGCTAATGACTCGCACACCCTGCACATTTTGATATCCACAAAAAAGGTCGAGGAGAATACGACTTTACCCCGGTTCTTGTGCGCTTTTTGTTGTTTTCGAGGATTGTTTGAGTCTTTTCTTGTGCAACCCCTGGTCCTAGTGCTATTTTTTTGTCGTTTTCAAGGGCTATTTCCGTCGTTTTACTATGAAATAAATCTGATAATACCATCCATGTCCGCTAAAAAACCCTAAAATGCCCCCATTCCTAAGGTTAAAAAATGTTAATTCTGGAGATAAAATAATAATTACACTGTAGTATTTATAAATAGTAAACCGAGTTTGTGTATACAGTAAAAGAGACTTGCGGCTTATCTGTTAGGTTATATATATATTACTTATAATATAAAGGCGTGGGAAAACACTGTAGCAACAATGTTTTCCCACGTCAATATATATATATATATATATATATATATATTTTTTTGGTATTTTTTTTGAATAAAAATGCTCCATATTTTATGTATTTGGGCTTTTAGATGTTAATTTTATTTTTGTACTTATCGTTTTGAAATTTTAATTTATGTCGGTTACATTGTATTTTATTTATATTTTTTATTTTCCAGCTCTGAAACATTGTAGCAATCTACAGTCCACGCCATGATAATATATATATATATATATATATATATATATATATATATATATATTTATTTTCCAGCCCTAGAAACATTGTAGCAATCTACAGTCCGCGCCATGATAATATATATATATATATATATATATATATATATATAGTTTATGTATTTGGACAAAAATAATCCATATTTTATGTATTTGTGTTTTAAGATTTTGTTTTTATTTTTTGTACTTATCGTTATGAAATTTTAATTTATGTCGGTTACATTGTATTTATTTTTAATTTTTTATTTTATTTTTTGTTCCTAAAAAAATATTGTTGCAATCTACAGTGTTTTTCCTGTGCCATGATAAAAGTATACACACGCACAACAAAACACGTCCCGGTTTTACTGTGCTAATCTACAATAACACCTACTATTAATATATATTTTCATGAAAGATAAACAGTTGTTGAGGTAGCCGAGATGGTCTAAAGAGTGTCAGATTAAGGTCCCATTCGAGGGCATGAGTTCGAATCTGACTCTCAACACATTTCTTTTTAGCGAATTCATATTAAAATTAGATTTAATATATATTCTTAAGAAAAATGAAAGAATGTTGAGGTGGCCGAGCGGGTTTATGAGGCGGGAGACAAAAATTATGTTCGAGAGGTTGGGGGTTTAAGTCCCACTCTTGATGATTTCTATTTTACTTAAAAATATTATTATTTTTCATGATGATGATAATTTTCTTGCTTTTTTAAAGATGGGGATAATTTTATTTTGGTTATTTCGTTGAAACCTATTAAACAAATAAATTTATATCGATTTAAAATTCATATATTTTATAGGAAACTTGCATTTCACAGAATTCTGCACAAATTTATCATTTTAACAAAAATATATTATAAGAAAATAATTAATATTTTTTGTGTTGAAAAAATACGATACCGCTAGATGATGAGGCGTGGGCATTGACTAGTGTATATATATATATATATATTACCTATAATATAAACGGCGTGGGCAAAACACTCGCTTCACGCCATTACATATATATACTATATATATAATAATAATATATTTTTATTATTATATATTAATATTATATATATATATATTATATTCTTTTGGTATTTTTAGACAAAAATGATCTATATTTTATGTATTTGTGTTTTTAGATTTTTTTTTTGTACTTATCGTTTTGAAATTTTAATTTATATCGGTTATATTGTATTTTATTCCTAAAATTTTTATTATTATTTTCCGGTCCCAAAAAACACTGTAGCAATCTTTTTCCTGCATCATAATATATATATATATATATATATATATATATATATATATATATATATGTATTTTTTTTTCTTTTGGTCTTTTTGGACAAAAATAATTTATATTTTATGTATTTGTGTTCTTAGATTTTGTTTTTATTTTTTCATTTATTTTTTTTACTTATCTTCTGAAATTTTAATTTATGTCAGTTACATTGTATTTAATTTTTAAATTTTTATTCTTATTTTCTGTTTCCAAAAGAAGCTGTAGCAATTTATGAGTGTTTTTCCTGCGCCATGATAAAATGAAATATATATATATATATATATATATATATATATATATATATATATATATATATATATATACAATAAAACACGTCCTGGTTTTATTGTGCTAATCCACAGTAACATCTACTATTAATATATATTTTCGTTAAAGATAAACGGTTGTTGAGGTAGCCGGGATGGTCTAAAGAGCGTCAGATTAAGATCCTCTCAAAGGGCATGAGTTCAAATCTCACTCTCAACACATTTCTGTTTAGCTGAATCCACATTAAAATGAAATTTAATATATATTTTGAGAAAGATGAACAAATGTTAAGGTAGTGAGTGGGTTTATAAGGGGCGATAAAAATTCCGTCTGAGAGGTTGGGGTTTAAGTCCCACTCTTGATAGATTTCTATTTTACTTTAAAATATGATTAATTTTTAATGATGATGTAAATTTTCTTGTTTTTTAATGATGATGATAATTTTATGTTTACTATTTCTTTTAAACCTATTAAACTAGATAAATTTATATCGATTTAAAATTCATATATTTTAGAGAAAACTTGCACTTTACAAGAATTCTGCACAAATTTATTATTTTGACCAAAAATATATTATAAAAAATAATTAATATTTTTTATTAAAAAATATGGTATCGCTCACGACTGAGGAGCGGGACATTGGCTAGTATATATATTTGGCATGTTGAATATAGGCTTTCAATGTCCATTTACTGTTTTAAATATTTGGGGTATAATCAAGGGAAGTCTCTTATATTCTCTCATCTATTTCACATACAGAAGTAGGAGGTACAATGAGGTTGATTGAAATTCAAGACTTTCAATCGTCAATATTCCATTACTTGAGATATTTAAAATTTTATTTTTATGTATTAAAATATTATATATTTACAAAATATTAGAATAAATTTTATATGGAAAAAAATAGAAATCAAATCCTGGGAATGTTAAATAGAAAATAAGAACTATTCCTTCAAATATTACAAAAGACAAAAAAAAAATTAATTAAGAAAAAAAAATTTTAACATCTACATCGATTTCTAGTATCTCATAGGTGGAAGAAACGTGTCATCAAATTCATATCTTAATTAAAAATTATCAATCACCGTGAACATTCTTACTAGATACCCTATCATATGTTCCTAGCACAATGTTTTTTTTATGAGTTATCTCATTATCTTTTTTAATACAACATCTTTTCACTAGATGCTCTTTCATAGGTAGTACCATCAAGATTTTTAATAATACGAATAGCAACCATCAAGGATAAAAATAACACCTACAAGAGAATCTTTTCATCTTTTCCCATAATAGAATGTCATGTTTTCTGACTTTAGCAATAATCTTTGGACTATAATATCAAATTAAGTATATAAAAAAAGAAAAATAAAGTTTATTATATATCAAAACTTTTAAAGATAAAAAATATCATAATTGTAGAGAAATTAAAAAAAAATACTCCTCAAAGTACTTGTCAAAATAGTATTACAACTCTTTATATATATATACTAGCCATGACACCTGCATCCAGTCGTATTGGAACTATATTTTTTAACGTAAATAAATATTATATATGATTTTTTTATATTATAAATTTAGATTGAATAATAAATCTGTGCAGAAATCTTGTGAAGTGCAGGTTATTTTTTATAAAATATATGAATTTTAAATGGATATAAATTTATTTGTTTAATAGGTTTCAATGAAACAACCAGTATAAAATTATTATTATCATTAAAAAAAGCAAGAAAAATCGGATATCTAAATTATTGAATACATTGTATTAAGATTAATTTATTTTATAATTCAATTTAAATTAAACACAACAAACAAAATATAAATTGTTATAGAACCTGCATTAATAAAAAAACAAAAATAAATAGTTAATTTTCTATCTCCAAAAAGAAGAACATATAAATCAAAAATTCATCCCCATGTTATTGTCATTATCATCACTATAACAGTTAAAATTATCATCAATAGTACTTCCCAAATAGTAGAAATCATTAAATTGTCCCGAATAATTAAAAAAATAGAATATTTTGTCAAAAAACAATAAAAAAATAATCACTATAATTATCATTATTATTGTGCAAACAATAAAATCATAAAATCATCGATCCAAAAATCAGATAAAAATAATAGAAAACCGAAAAAAAAGAACAAAGAGAAAAATAGGGCAATATCAATTTTAAAATGATCACCAATATAAATTAAAATTTCAGAATTGAACTGAATAAAAATAAAACGCCAATAAAATATAAAATGACAAAAATTCAAAACAAAAATCAAAAGTTTAAATGAATACATATAGACAAAAAAATAAACACTCTTCAAGAAAGATAGAAAAAAAAAGCATCAATACTAAATAAAAAATTAAAAGATTAAGTGCCAAAATGAAAATCAATATATATATAATTAATTTCAATTAAATGACAAAACTACAACAAATCAAAATCTTGGGACTGAAAAATAATAAATAAATTTTTAAAAATAAAATACAGTGTAACAGAAATAAATTAAAATTCAGAACGATACGTACAAAAAATAAAAATAAAATCTAAAAGTATAAATATATAAAATATGAATAATTTTTGTAAAAAAAGAACAAAAACACTATATGTGTGTGTGTGTAAAAAACAAGAAGAAAACTATAGTATTACTGTAAATAAAAAAATAGAAAAAAATACTTTTTAAATAGAAAAACTAGAACAAATTACTAATAGAAAAAAATTACTTAACTGAAAAAATAAACTAAAGAATATGAATTTCTTTAAATAGATCAATAAGATGACACTAATGTTCCAAAAATTATTGTGAAGTTATGAAAATCTTGGGATGGAGAGTGTGGCTATTAATACGGTGCTCACTGATTTTTAAAATTAAAAAATATTAATATTTTTTAATTTTTCAATATACTAATATAAAAAATAATCATAAAATAATATTATTTTCATATATTTATAAATAAAAATAACTCTTAAAAACAATTTTAATTATAATTACAAACATTAAACACATTTTTGAAGAGAATATTTCTTACGGCATCATTAATTACAACTCGATTTACTCGATCTTTATCCTCAAGGTGTCGAGACAAATGGAAGTTGATTGATTGATTGAACAACCCTACCTTTTGCAGGTGCATTAAAAATGCACTCTATAAAAGACCCCACCATAGGAAAAAAATTGTGGCCACTCTTTTCCAAGTGGATAATCCAAAGACCTTACAGATCCTCATCAAGATATCGTTGAATCTCCTGGATGGAGACCTTAGTGGTATCAACATCAACTCTCTCTCTCCCCCTCTCTCTCTGTCCTCTCTCCCTCCTCCCCCTCTCTCTCTCTCTCTGCATGTGTGCGTGATAAGCACACGGCCTCCTCTGCTTCTTTAACCAGCCAAAAGGGTTCCCTGGACTAGCACCCAAGTTCCAGGCTGGTGAGTACCAGCCAGCAGTATTCATAAAGCTACGTATCCCCACCATTGAGATTTGAGTTTGGATCCTTTCTCCCTCCCTCCGTGATTCATATCAAGGAGCAGCTGTGCTGTAGGGACGGTAACTCATCGAGATTAACCTTGTCATGTCACTGTCTTTAGATATACTAGCATCTCGTGCAACAAAATATAATTCCCTGCAACCTATAAAAGCGTTTGAGGTTTGTTTAATTGGTGGGGAGTAACCCCATGATTAGCTAAGATTAATTTAGAAGGACAGCGCAAGATGAGTTTATATATTCCTCGATTGTCTCCCTCCTCCTTCTCTGCACTCTTGAGCGGCATCACCTTTTGAGCCATGTTAAATCACAAACATGGATGATTCTTGTTTGCATGTCAAGCGCCACATATTATTCTGGAAATTTCCGAATCATTCTGCTCCCCTCCATGCCTTCACTGTGAAATCCCTTGCTCTCTCCCTCACCGGATTTTATTTTAGTAAATATAATAATAATAATAATAATAATAATAATAATAATAATAATAATAATAATAATAATAATAATAATGTATATCGTTGCAGATGTTTCGGGTTAGGACCCGTTGATAAATGGAATTGATAGAAAATAATAATTAACTGATTATTCAATATAGAAATATTATTACTAAGTCACTGCAGTATTTTGAAACATTATTAATTAATTAGTACATTAGCTTGATGAATATAAAAGAAGTTTTACCCCCCTTGTTCCCATTCTATATTAATCATATAAGAACTATTTTTTCCCAATCATTTTAAATATAGTAGTGTCCAAGAATTTCTCATTAATAATAAAATAGTTATTTTTGTAATTATAATACAATATTTAATGGTTAATATACAATGAAAGAATAGATATGAAGTCCATGTAAATATTATTAATTTTTATGTATAGTTAAATATAAATAATCAAATGATAAACTCAACAGAAGAAAAATAATTTAAATATTCATTGTTTAAAATGCATGCTTGATAAAATATCTCTCTCTCTGTGTATATATATATATATAAGTTTTATAATTGCTTTTTATTTATATTTTTTCCTTTTTCTTCGAAAAATTGAGTGGAAAAAACAGAGAGAGCAGAGATACACCAGTAAAAAAAAAAAAAACAGCATGGACTCAGACTACACAGACTATGAGACCACTGATTCTCATTTTATTTTGCTGCACATAATGCCCATTGAGGAATGATAGTACGAATATGACAATAATTTTTTCTAAAATAATTACGTGTGAAGAGAAAATTATGAAAAAGAAATATCCGTATTCCGTACAAGGGTCAGAACGCAGATGGGCAGTGGCCAACCGGAGAATCCAGAGCCACTCCATGGGATTTTATATAAAACAATTACTACTATTATTTTAATAGCCAACACCCCACCATCTGGTCGGAGCTGGCGGTAGTTGCCCCGACAAAAGCTGCATTTTTTCACATGGTTTGGGGGTTTCCTTGCACCTCCATCACCATGACTTGCGTGGTTGCTGCCTTTGGTCTCCATGCATGTTCATATATATAAATATATATATATATTTATTTATATACATGAACGTGCATGGATACCATATATTTCAATTTTTATTGTTTTTATTTTGGTGTATAGAACAATCACTGCAGCCGCGATGAGGTCCTTTCCCTAATTTTGATAAGTGGAGGGAAAAAGAATTGTGGATTTTTTTTGTTAGTCTTGCGCCAACCATAGTTATTCTTTTTGCACACACATTACAAACCAAATAAATATTGTCAAAAATACTGTGCAATCCACAGTGATTTCTCACTGTGTATTGCGACAGTGTGCATCCGGTTCTACCCTTCATGCGCCGACGTGTGTGCATTTTTTTGCTAGGGGTGTTTTTGACTTTTTCTTTTTTTAATAACCGCAATGTGCACAGTGTATTAACGAATCTACCACCGAAAACGACAAAATCGTGCACAGGAGACACGGGCGCCCTCAGTTTTTCACAAGTTTTATGCATAGTGCGCTGACGGAAAAAGCCCCCAATAACGACAAAATTATGCACAGTTCACGGGGGCTGGGACGTCCTTTCCCCTCAGGTATTTTCATAAATAACAGTGGGGGCAGGGCTGTTTGAGTCATTCCCCGGAGGGACAGCTGGCACGTCGTCTGGCCGCGCCAACGGTGTTCCATGCGAACACGACGTTTAGGCGCGTGCGGCGTCTCCCCGCCGTCAGAAATGCACTTCCGTCGTGCCAGAAGATGGGCCTGCAGGTCCTCTCTCTTCCGTCGCGGCACATTCCGGTTATATATGTCTGGTTAATCGGAGGCGGACATTTTGTTGTCGGCTGTCGTTTTTCTCTCTCCTTCCGCCGCAAAGTCAGCTTCGATCCTTGATGTTTATGGTGAGTTCAGTTTGGTCCCTAGGGTTTTGATATCTTTTTGATAACTAATTTATTGAAATTAAGGTTTTATTGTTTTCAATTGTGCCCTTCAATTAACATTAACATTAATTACATAAGTTTTCATTTCAGTCCTTATACTTTGAATTTTTGTTTTATTTTTTATTTCTTCAGTTTTTCCGGTACAAAAGTTTTGATTTCTTTAATTTGGTCATCCAATTGAAATTGGTGATATATACAAAGTTTGATTTCAGTGCCTCTTCTTCTAATATTTTTCTAAACTGACAACAATTATCATGATTTAATTTTTGGTCTTCAAAGTATTTTTTTTTAATTTTATACTTCAATTAGAATGATTTTTATATATGTATTTTTCATTTAGGTATTATTCTTTTAATTTTTTATTGGATATTAATGCATTTGGTTTTTTTTATTCTTTGACAATGTTTATTTTTTATTAGTATTTTTGCATTTATGCTTTTAGTTTTTGACTTTAGTTTTTATCTCTTTTTCTTGAGGTTTTATTTTTAATTGGTTAAATCCTAGATTTTTTATTTATGTTTGCACTTGACAAGAATTCTACACACATTTATTATTTCGACTAAATTTATATTATAATAGAAAAAATACACAATTAATAATTTTTATGTTGAAAAAAATATTGTGCCGCCCTCAGCGAAGCGCGGGGGCATTGTCTAGAATTCTTATTTATATTGGTAATCATTTTAAAATTAATATTACTCCCTGCTTCCTTTATTCATATTTTTTTCTGTTTTCTCTTAGTTTTTATTTCTTATTTGAATTATATGATTTTTTTTTGCTATTTGCGCAATGATAAAGATAATTTGTGTGATTTTTTTAATTGTTTTCTTAGAAAAATCTTTTGTTTAATTTTTTTTTATGTTTTTCCAAGGAATGTATTTATTTTAATTGTTTTGATAATAATATTGATAATGATTTTAATTGTTATAGCAATGATAAGAAAAGTAACGTTCGGATGAATTTTCAATTTATATTTTTGACTTTTTGTTGATAGAAAAATAACTATTTATTTTTTTTATTTGATTATTACATGTATTTTCACCATTTATATTTTATTTGGTTTAAATTGAATTATAAAATAAACTAATCTTAATGCAGTAAATTGAATAATTCAAATATCCAATTCTTTTTTATTTTTGTTGATGATAATCAATTAATACTGATTATTTCATTAAAAACTGCTACACAAATAAATTTATAACGATTGAAAATTCATATATTTTATGAAAAACTTGCACTTCACTGGATTTCTGCACAAATTTATTATTTTGACTTAATTTACAATTCGCACCATAGAGCATCCTCACCAATGTTTTTTTTTACATATTTGTTGTATTTTCAATTGATTCACATCAATTTAATGTTCATTTCATTGAATAGCTTATGATATTTTTTTTTAATTGGAGAATTAGTAGGGAGATTAAATGTCTCATTGTAAAGAAAGGTTTTGGCTTCATTCTTCATGTCAACATACGTCTTTTTTTTAATAATCCATAAGTTATATAGTTCGTGCTCTTTTGTGACCTTTAATAGCGCAGTACCTATAGTCTAAAAAATATTATCTATGCTTGCGCAACAAACTCTACTTAAAAATTTATACATTGTATCTCCTGATCTATATTTTTTTTTGAATTATATCATATAAATTTATCGTTGTTGATTTAATTATGTTAAATTATATACACAAAAATGTCTGTGGCAACGCGCGGGCAATATAGCTAGTATATATATATATATATGTAGGGGACCGTCCAAGAGTATAAATTATGAAGATGTTGATATTGGTTATTTGTTTAAGTTAAAATGATTTAAATAAATTATAGGTGAACTATATATATATATATATTTAAAAATTTTGATTTACAATTTTAAGGTTTTATTATTTTTTTTTAGATTTTTTTTGGGGAGGTAATAATAGATCAATTATGAAAGAGGTTTTTAGCATCTTAAAAATTTAAGTTATAATTTAACTTCTTTTAGTTTAATATATTGTTCAGCATAGATTTAATTTTATTTCTATATGCTTTAATCTATAACCTTTTGGTATGTTATGCTTTTTTTTTTTAATTTTATAAGGTTTCTAATATTTTTATTTTAAATTTATAGTTTATCTTCTAAAATTGTTTTTCATATATTTGGATGGTTTGATGCATGCCATATATCTTATTGATTTATATTTATCAATAAGTAAATCATTGATTTGTTTATAATAATTGAAGTTATCTTGCTTACACTTTATAAGATTGTCAAAGTTATCTGGATATGTTATTTCAAATATATATCACTATTAACACATATAAAAGTTAGTTCCATGAATAGATGCAATCTAAAAAGTTTTGACTAAGAAGATTTAGTTTTCAACAAGACCATTTATCACCCCTCTAATCTTTCATAGAAACTTAGTAAAAAATAGCATTCACACAATATTATTTTTGTATATGGTACAGTTTGTAAGTGAAAGGATGGTATAAGTCTCAATGGACAAAATAGGAGTTAACATAGTAACCTAAAAAAAAATGATTGTGGATTTTATCTTACATAGTTTAAATATTTTTATTTTATTACTTGCTTATTATAGAGCTAAAATACCTATTATAAATATTATTGGCTATTATGATTAATAGATTATATCTCATCTTCTACCTTTTCTACTCAAGATTTGGTTGTGCCCTCCAATGTTGCTTCGACAAATGGTAATAAAGATTTCACCATCACCTTATATGGTACATGGTGAAAAATCAGAAATGTTCAATGGATTGAAATCTAAAAGGTGATAATAAAATATATTATTTCATTTGGTCAACTTTAACTTAGTTAATTTATTGATTGAGAAAACATGAAAATAATAAAAAAAGAAATTGGACCTTTCTATTATGGTCAATATGTGTGTATGGAATCATGTTGATTTCGTATGCAAGAACTACATCTTGAATGAGTTCAAGAATACAATATATGATGTGTATAGTTCAATCAAGAGTGAAAAAGCATTATGTGAGGCTTTAGATAAAAAAAAATACAAAGTTGAATATCTTGGTATGAAGGAATTCATAGCCATTAAAATTCTAGATTTAAAAATGTTTGAATCAAGGACCGTAATGACCTAAATTCAAGAGTTGTAACTCATATTACATAACATATGTCATAACCCGATTTTTGGGTTACTCAAAATAAAATAAAATGACAAAAATAAAATAAAAGGAGCCAACTTGGGTAGGAAAAATCATTGTGGAAATTTTAGCTGTTTTTGCGAGTCCAATCGTAACTCTTTGGTTCCGAAAAATAGAGAAAAATAGAGATTTAAGGCAAAAATAATTTATTATTGGATGAATCTATGTAAAAGTTAAGTTAAACGACATAACTACATTTTTATAGGTTGATTCGATTTAATTGTCGACAAATTTAAGGTTTAATTATGACCAGGAATTAATTTAAGGTCTAATTGAAGGATTTAATTAAGTGCATATATTTAATTATACTTTAAATTGGTCACATTAATTTCTTGAATTTAATTCGGGCTCAATTGATGAGAATGGAATTTTTGGAGACCGATTTGAATTTTTAAGTCAATTATGCGAAATCAAGGGCCAAATTGAATGAATTGAGAATTTAAGGTCAATTGAGACTTAAACCGCACAAATCAGAAACCAGAGACCAAAATAAAAAGTCATGCACATTTAAGGTTGTTGTTGTAATTTTGACGGGGATACAATTGTATAAAATTAAAAGTTTAAAACTAATTGGAGGTGTGATTGAACCAATCAAACATTGAATGACCAAATTGTAATTTTCCAAAGCCAAGATTGCATGTGTTGCACTGTTCTGACATCGGAACAGTGCAGAGCATAACTCGGCAACCCATGGCTTTGCAGCCCCTATCCCTCTGCAAAACACAACACACACACACACAATGCATGCCTATTTCCTTATAAATACCCATTTGCAGCATGAACGGAAAGGGAAGAGAGAAGGACGGGAAAGAAAAACAGAGATAAAAGAGAGAAAAATGAAAGGAGATGAAAAAAACAAAAAAAAAATAGAGGGAAACAAAGGAGAAAGGAGAAGAAGACGAATAGAGAAGAATTTTACGCAGAGAGGAAGAAGAAAAGAAAAAAACAAAGAAAGAAAAAACGAGATAATATCATCACCTTCATCTTCCTCTGCCTCAACTCTCAATCGGTTTGGAGGCCTCCTTTCTCTCTCTCTAAAAAACAACTCCCCGAGCTCTCTCACTCTCCACAATTGGAGGGTGTTCACTCACCCATTACAACCCTCATCACCACCGGTTGATCCCCCTCCACACCAGCTACCCATCCACACTCTCCGGCGAGGCAACATATGTGCTAACAACGGATGCAACGTAAGCTTCGTCGACTTTGGAAGCTTCCCCCGGCCACCACAGGCCACCATTGCGATGCCACCACCACAAATATCATCACCTCGATCTCCTCTACCCAACGATACTAACAGGTACATGTTTCGTCACACTAAAAAAAATCTCCTTATTCATCATCTTCTTCCTCCCGCTACATGCAGGGGGAAGCAATTTGCGTCCCCCTATTCATGTTGGTCGGCCAGGCTTTGTGACCGACCCAAGTGTATAGGGGAGGTGGGCTGGTAGTTCACCTAGACTTGAGTCCCAGTCCACAAGAGGTGGGCTGACTAAGCTAGATAGTTACCTAAAAAATATTATTTATTTATTTAATTTGTTTTGTTTTATTTTTTAAAAAATAGCAAAAACTATAAAAATACAAAAATATAAAAAGGTGTTGTTTTCGTGCATACGACTGGATTCAAAAAATTTTCCCGTCATATTTTTTGTAAAAACAATATGGTGCATCTTTCTCATATTTTTAAACAAAAATTGGATATCGTAACTAGTTTATGATTATCAATTGGAATTTGGACAAAATATTAAAAATAATTATAT
The DNA here is from genome assembly GCA_032356905.1 of Salix exigua. Taxonomy (NCBI): domain Eukaryota; kingdom Viridiplantae; phylum Streptophyta; class Magnoliopsida; order Malpighiales; family Salicaceae; genus Salix; species Salix exigua. The sequence continues at coordinate 8,993,856 of CM063593.1, read as the reverse complement.
TTATTTTTGTTCTATCTATTAGGATGTAAATTTACACTGTAATATACATCCTTAGATAAAAGAAGGTTTTTTAACTACGATGTAAATTTACATTGTAAAGTACATTCGTAGATAATAAAAAGGGTTTTTTACTGTGGTATAAAATTACATTGTAAAATACATCCGCAAATAAAAATGGGTTTGAAAAAATAAAGTGTAAAAATTTCAAATTTAGAAAAAAACAATCAGACAACGATGCAACCTATCTTAGGAAGGGTGCACTGGGGTGATGCGTCTTCCCCTTGCATAACAAGTCCTCCTTAACCAAGAGTCTTGCAGACCAATGGATTCCTAGTGACCTTAATACTAGGTGGCGACTCCTAATAATTATAGTCGTAAATTTTACAACCATAAAACACACCCTTTTTTTCACCGCGCGCCGTTGTCTTGTCCCGATCTAGAGGGGGAATGACGGGGCGTAAAGCGTGAAAAAATTGTCGTCGCGACAGATGGTGACTCCATTGGACTGAGCATTGCTTATCTAATTGTTATTTTTGAGTTCTTTTTTTTCCTCGCATTTTTACTACTTTATCATGCATTTTTAATTTCAATCAATGTATATCATTGGGTTTGAATTAATTTCATCATGTATTCTATTTCCTGAATAAACTCAATTCTAAGTTAGGTGGGGATTAACGGTCTGCCTCATGACTTTCAGTCGGAGTTCAGATTCGTGAAACGTCCAACTATGAACTGAGTGTTTACTTGATAATGACGGTCATACTATGCCCCAACCATTTCTTGTAAACCCCCACACCACCTTCACATGAGGCGGTTACTAGGCAGTTCATAGACCTTTTGAGATCAGATAGAAAGCTTATCCCTAATATAATGACATAGAACTTGTCTTTAGGTGCAAGCTCTCCAATAATTCACTCGATGTGCATGTACATACATTTGCATCCATATGTACCTATCATTGCACATACCATATCATCAACAGGTCAAAATATAGGTCCCCGAAGAGCTCCTACCACTAGACTCCAGTAGAGAACTATGGAGGACGAAGAGCGTGCTCACCGTGATGCTAATTTTCAAGAAGATTGGATTATCTGAAAGCTAGTATGGCTAGTCTTACCAGCTTACTCAAGCAAGCACTGAGAAATGCCTCTGGCGAGGGTCCTTCAACTAGAGCCACAACAGCTACTCAAATATAAGGAATGAACCACCAAGAAGAGGTGACAGGAGAAAGAGTTCAGAATCCGCAATAAACTCCAGCTGTGGTATAATCAACAGTGCCAACACCTACAACAACCCCAACAATTATAGAAGCATCAAAGGGTTTCGACCAGGATAAGATGGCAATGCTGGAAGCCAAGATAAGGGTCATAGAAGGGTTAAATTTATATGACCCAGTACAAGCTGTAGATATGTGTCTAATCCTGAATGTTGTAATACCAAAGAAGTTTCGTGTTCCTGAATTTATCAAATACATCGGGACACAATGCCCTGTCACTCACCTAAAATCATACTATAACAAATGATAGAAGTAGTGCATGATGAAAAACTACTGATGCATTTTTTCGAAGACAGTTTGAGAGGGGCAACCTTAAATTGGTACATGAGACTAGACAACATCAGAATCCGTAGCTGGAAAAATCTGGTAGATGCTTTCATTAAGCAATACAATACAACATGAACATTGCTCTTGACAGAACAAGTTTGTCCAACTTGGAGAAAGCATAAGGGAATATGCTCAAAGATGTAGAGATCTCGTTGCACAAGTACATCCTCCTCTTCAAGATTGAAAGATGGTGACATTATTCACCAACACACTAAGAGCACCCAATTACGAACATGTGATGGGTAGTTTAACACAATAATTCACGGATGTTGTAGCCATGATAGAGCGAATAGAGAAAGGAATTAGAAGTGGTAGAATTTCTGCACCTGTGGAGAAAAACGACTTTAAAAGCAAGAGAAAAGATGTCGAGCGTTTTGAAGATGACTATAAGGGTAGAAATGACCAATTCCAAAACTATCATAACCTTTCATCTTAAATCACCAACATCAATCTTCAAGTCAAAGATCCAGCTAAAAACTTCCAAAAAAAATTACCAGAAAATCCAAGAACAGCTACCTCCGCTACCATTGTCTTTGAATGAGATGTATCAAAAGTTGGCAAGCATTAAGCAAGTAGCTCTTGAACCTCGGGCACATTTGCAACCACCTTACCCTGATTGGTACAAACCTGATCTCACCAGCGAATACCATGCTGGAGTTGCAGGGCATATCATTCACACTTGTGGCACTTTCAAGAAGAAGCTCATGCAATTGATTAAAGCAGGGTGGATAACATTCGACGAAAATCCAGGTCTTGTGCCCAATTAAGCTTCACAGAAATGAGGTACAAGTGTTTGCATAGTTAAAGTGACATCAACAAAGCTTTTGAAAACGAGATGTGCCGGTATTAGAAGATGAAGTCTGCTTCCATGATTTTCTTTTGTTTTGGTCATATCCATACATTATGCTCATGTTAACTTGTCGGCAATGTTGCTCGTAATGCCACAAGACTTTTCTTGTTAAGCAAACATTTCTCTTTAATGATAATGTATTTTCTTGTGTTTATGATGCATTCTTATAACACTAGTACACCTTATATCCATTTCATCTAAAGTTTTGGCAAATCAAAGTCTAGTACGAAACTGAATGCCAATTTGATTTTTGTTTAATAAATGTGTTATGGGACTTCAAAGGATTTCATTGAGAGGTGATCTCATACAACCAAAACCCATAATAAAGTTAATCTCTTAGCCAAACAAATAATTCAAAAAATCAAAAAACTTGTTTTGCATGGAAAAGCAAAGTCTATTGATCACGGATGCATGTTTTTGAAATGAGGAAAGGCCATCTTTAATATGCCTTCACAAAGTCTCAAATATCCATTGCAGTTCTTATTTGAGCCTTATAATTATTTCTTGATAATGAACCCTGACAAAGATCACACCCTACACTGGGGGACAAGTGCAAGGATAAAAAAATAAAAATTCAATCTACAAAGTAGTCCCTAATGACAAGTGACGCCCTAACAAAGTTGGGGGCATAAACATAAAAAGGGTTTTAGTACATTCTAACTAATCAATTCAACATTTTGGTAGTACTAAAAACCCAACATAGAAAACCAAAATAAAATTCAAGGGGGGGCATGTCACATAAAATCCCAAATAAAATACTAGGGGGGGCATGTCAAGTCAACATGATGTTAGAGCCAAAAAACTCATGAAAAAACCAAACAAAATATTTGGGGGGCATGTCAAGTCAACATGAGGGTATTGGTAAAAAGCCTACGATATATAGCCCAAGCAAATACTACGAGGCATGTCAAGAAAAAAACCTAAAATGCTGGGAGGGGCATGCTAGGTGAGGGTTAAATAGAGTTTTAAGAGTAAGCACTAAGTGATCCTTAGTCTAGAAAACCCTTAAACACTTTTTGAGCCTACAAATATCTTTTCTTTGTAGCCAATAACTTAATCCTACATTACAAGTCTAATAAAGTCCTTTCTAATCAAATACTAGTAATCTGGATTTATAGGCAATGCTTTTCCATTCGAAACAAGCCATCAAATGCTTCACCAAACTTGATCGAAGCCTTTTTGAAATACAAGACATGCAAACATGCATCTTTTCATATTCTTGTATAAATCAACATAAAACTTGACAATGAGATCACTTGAATTCTTTCAAGAACAAGTTTGCTTAAACAAACATCAAAATGATTTTTGTGCTTGGAATGACTTTGAAATTCCAAAAAATTTACATGAATTTTTTTTTTGCAAATAACCACTCATTTTCCTGTAAACACTTGAAGTTAAAACGCTTGTGGGGCATGACCAAACTGGGGGGGCAGTCTAAAAATACAATCGAAGTCAACTCCATCATTTCTTTTGAAGAATCTGGATCAAACTCGGGGGGGGCATGTTGATATGGAAGATTTATGATCTCTAGTGGTCAAAATCATAAGTTGCGGCTCGAGTAAGCAGAAGCAAGAAGCCGTCAAAGTCGGAAATCCAAAAGGAAAGGAAGACTAGGAAGAAGAAAGGGGGACCTATATCTTTCAGATAAGTATACATGCATCATCATTCATTACATCCTCATTAAGAATCTAGGAAATATTTTGGAGGGATCGTACTTTACAAACCTCCATTCATCATTATGTGCACGCTTTCAAGCTCTCACCTCTTTAATTTCCTTGAGCATGCTTTTCAGCTTTATCTTTTTCTTGATTTTAGGTGTCATCATGCATTGAATCTCCTAGGAATCCAAGAAATGTTTTGGATGAATTGTAATTTACAAACCGTCTACTCATCATTTTTGTATGCACCTTCGAGCCCTTACCACTTTCACTTATTTGAGTGTGTTTACGAGCCTTTCATCAACAGATAGAGCGTTTTCCAACCCTATCTCTCCTTTTATTTGAGCTATCAACCAACTTAAATAGTGAATTTTTAAATCCTATCTCTTTCCAGATCTTGATGAGCTTTTTAGCCACCATTAACTAAAATAGTGCGCTTCCCAGCCCTATTTCCCCCTCATCTTTGAGTGCGTTTTCCAACACTCGATCATCAATTAAAATAATGCATTTTCAGCCTTATTTTCCTTCATCTTCGAGTGCGTTTTCCAACCCTCGACCATCAATTGAAATAATGCGCTTTCCAATCCTATTTTTCCCACTCATCGAGTGTGTTTTTCAACCCTTGAGTATCAATCTAAATGGTGCGCTTTTTAGCCCTATTTTCCCTCATCTTCGAGTGCATGTTCTAACCCTCGACCATCAATTTAAATAGTGTGATTTCAACCTTATTTTCTCTTCATCTTCAAGTGCGTTTTCCAACTCTCGATCATGAATTAAGATAGTGCGCTTTCTAGCTCTATCTTCCATCCCATGAAATCTTCACCATTTTTAACCTAGGTAGGTCACCTATTATAATGAGACCATCTTCATCATCTTTCATCTGGGTAGGTCACCTATCACAACGAGACCATCTTCACTATTGTCACCTGAGTAGGTCACCCATTACAACGAGACAATCTTCACCTTTTGACCCGGGTAGGTCACCCATTACAATGAGACCATCTTCACCATTGTCATCTGCGTACGTCACCCTTTATAATGAGACCATTTTCCCGTGCCATTCACAAACATCATCCTCTTCCATAACTTAGGCCTAAATTCTTAGGAAGTGCACTTTCTAGCCTCATCCTACCATTTCTTCCTTTTGAGTGCGCTTTATAGCACTCATTCTCATTTCTGGATGCATCAACCAATTCTTGGCCTAATAAATCCGCTTTTATTTTTTTTTACAACGCTACTATCTAAAGTCTTTTACAAAACTTTATTCGTAAGCATTGTAAAGAGGGGGGAACTGTCATAACCCAATTTTTAGGTTACTCTCAAAAATAAAATAAAAATGAAAAAAATAAAATAAAAGGAGCCGACGAGGGTAGGAAAAATCAATGTGCAAATTTTGGTTGTTTTTGTGAGTCCAATCGTATCTCTTTGGTTCCGAAAAATTAATTTTAATAAAAAATAATTTATATTAAATTATGTCATTTAACTTAACTTTTACACAGATTCATCCAATGATAAATTACATTTTTATGGGTTGATTCGATTTAATTGTTGACAAAGTTAAAGTTTTAATTATGATTGGGAATTAATTTAAGGTTCAATTGAAGGATTTAATTAAGTGCAAGGTTAATTATACTTTAAATTGGTCAAATTAATTTCTTAAATTTAATTTGGGCTCAATAGATGAGAATGGAATTTTTCGAAGACCAATTTGAATTTTTAAGTCAATTATGCCAAATTGAACGAATTGAGAATTTAACGGTCAATTGAGGGTTAAATCGCTCAAATCAGAAACCAGAGACCAAAATAAAAAGTCGCACACGTTTAAGGTTGTTGAAATTTTGACTAGGATACAATTGTATAAAATTAAAAGTTTAAAACTAATTCGGGGTGCGATTGAACCAATCAAACATTGAAGGATCAAATTGCAATTTTCCAAAGCCAAGATTGCATGTGCTGCTCTGTTCTGACACCGGAACAGTGCAGAGCATAGCTCTGCATCCCCCATCCCTATGCAAATCACAACACACACACACAAAATGCATGCCTATTTCCCTATAAATACTCGTTTGTAGCATGAAAGGAAGGGGAGGAGAGAAGGACGAGAAAGAAAAACTGAGAGAAAAGAGAGAAAAATGAAAGGAGAACAAGTAAAAATAAAAAAACTGAGGGAAACAAAGGAGAAAGGAGGAGAAGACGAGCAGGAAAGAATTTTACGCAAAGAGGAAGAAAAAAAGAAAAATATAAACAAAGAAAAAACGAGAAATATTATGGGAAAAGTTGCATAAGTTTTGAAAAAGAAGGAAATATCACACGAAATAATACCATCACCTTTATCTTCCTCTGCCTCAGCTCTCTATTGGTTTGCAGGCCTCCCCTCTCTCTTTATAAAAAAGTTCCTCGAGCTCTCTCTCTCCCCACTGTTTGAGGCTGTTCACTCAACCATTATCACCCTCATCACCACCGGTTGATCCCCCTCCACACCAACAACCCATCCACACTCTCCGACGAGGCAACAAATGTGCTAACAGCGGCTGCAACGTAAGCTCCGACGACTTTGGAAGCTTCCTCCGGCCACCACATGTCACCGTTGACGACACCACCACCATAAAAATCATCACCTCGGCCTCCTCACCCAACAGTACTAACAGGTACACGTTTGGTCACACTAAAAAAATCCCCCTATTCATCATCTTCTTCCTCCCGTTGCATGTAGGAGGAAGCAATTTGTGTCCTCCTGTTTATGCTGGTCAGGCCTGGCTTTGTGCATGGCCCAAGTGTATAGGGGAGGTGGGCTGGCAGCCCACCTGGACTGGAGGCCCACTCCACAAGAGGCTGGAAGCCAGCCCATTCAGAGATGGGCTGGACAGTCAGCCCAAAGAATATTATTTATTTATTTATTTTTGTTTTATTTTATTTTTAAAAAATAGAAAAAATATAAAAATACAAAAAACATAAGTGGGTGTTGTTTTCGTGCATACGGTCGGATTCCAAAGTTTTTCCCATCATATTTTTCATAAAAACAATATGGTGCACCTTTCTCATATTTTAAAACGAAAATTAGATATGGAATTTGGCCAAAATATCAAAAATAATTAAATTTATTTTTGATCTATCTATTAGGATGTAAATTTACATTGTAATATACATCCATAGATAAAAAAAAAGGTTTTTTAACTACGATGTAAATTTACATTGTAAATTACATTCGTAGATAATAAAAAGGGTTTTTTTTACTACGGTTTAAAATTATATTGTAATGTACACCTGCAAATAAATACAAATGGGTTTAAAAAATGCAGTGTAAAAATTTCTAACTTAGAAAAAAACAATCAGACAACGATGCAACCTATCTTAGGTAAGGTGCACTGGAAGTGATGCGTCTTCCCCTTGCAGAGCAAGTCCTTTTACCCAAGACTCTCGTAGACTAATGGGTTCTTGGTGACCTTAATATTAGGTGACGACTCCTAATAATTATAATCGTAAATTTTACAATTATAAAACACACACCCTTTTTCACAGTGTGACGTTGTCTCCTCCCAATCTAGAGGGAAAATGGTGGAGTGCGAAGCACAAAAAAATCGTCGTCGCGACAACATATATGCTGAAAGTATATCATTAAGTGATTCTTTTCAAGTGACTATAATAATCATAAAGATATTATAATCTTGTAAAGACTTCAAAAACTATTTTAAACATGAACTTAAAGAGATAAGAACTAAAGATATTATGTTAACATTAAGAATATAAAATGACAAGAAGTTATCCAAACGAAGAATCAACACTTTTGGTGCCATAAAAGCAAATTTATGTAACAAGTGTTAAAGTCCCACCGAAAGATAGGAATAAAAAGATCATTATAGAAAGGTAAGGATGATTTTATGTTTAGAAATTTGATTATATTTAATATTATAGAAGAAAATAAAAGATTATGCAGATTATATCTTTTGAAGGAGAAGGAAGTCATGAATGAAGGAAATTCAAGACTTGAATAAGAAGGAAAAATACGAAAGGTCAGCTTTTGGGGTGACTTCCTTCGTAATTTGTTGTAAATAAGTTTTTTTTCTTAAGGTACTTCAAGATAAAATAATCTTTCTTCTCCTCGAAATATTTTTGAATTATAAATGGATTTGATCTTAATCGTCCACGTGCATCTTATTTGATCGACTGCTCATTCCTAATTAATAATGGATTTGCACTCAAAGCTAGTCTGACAACAAAATATAAGTATAAAGGTAGGTACGACCAAAGTAAAACCTCTATCATACGGAACAACCGTAGTTAGTTTGATATATTTCCAAACAATCCCCATTTATAGAATAAATATTCATAATGAGTTTAAATTTATATAAACTTCTGCTATTTTGATTATTTAAATAATTTATTAATATTCTACTAAATTTATATTCGATGTAGTAAATAAAAATTCAATAATTTTCACATTATTTTTGTAAAGATTAAATTTTTTTAATTAATTTGATATAATATATTAAATAGCAGTGTATGGATAAAAACTAAATTTGAATTCATTATGGGTGTTTTTGGTATTAATGAGAGCATTTTGAACATTAAAGTGATTTCATAGCATTTCTTAAATTTGAAGGACATTTTTTTGATACAAACTTTTAAGTAGTGTTGTAATTTTACAAAAGCTTATGAAATCATTTTCGATTGATTTCTTCATCGTTTTAACTCATATATATTCAACTTATGTAAATCGAATCACAATTCAATAGATATAATGATTTCAGTGACAATAAAAATATAATATATATATATATATATACATATATATATATATATAAATATAATATATATATATGTATATATATATAAATATATATATTGATGAACCTCATTTATTATTCAAAGCCCTAATCTAATGGTTCAACATGGTATCTTGAACTTTTTATTTCTAACAAATATGGAATTTCACAAGCCTAATAATCTTCATTTACATACATTGACTAAAATTGCCCCTTTAACAAAAATGTCTTTAATAAGATTAGAGACTTCCCTTTTTATTCACATATTAATAGTATGGGAGAACACAACTTGCTCGACCATATGAAAGGATGATAATAGGAGCTCAACAAATAATGTTCTCAGCCTCACCATTCATGCCAAAAGATTTGAATTCAAAAGTCACCTTGAATGTAATAGGTTTGAGTGTCTTTGGCTAAGAATAAAGATGAATGAAGCGGTCCAATTTTCTCGACTTTATCGATTCATATACACAAATAAATGAATCTATTAGTTTTTTTCTCAAAAAATAAAGGCCTTACTTTATAGATTCCCCTAACCTACCCATTCTACCATGTTTGCCCAAGGTAGATCCGAAATCTAATCTTACTTATACAAATTTTGAAACTTATCCAAATAAAAAAGAAATGAGATGATGATTTATGTTTTAAGTGGAATAGTAAATAGGCTTTGGGTTGTAAATGTGTGGGCCTAAAATTATATTTGATAAAATAATTAAAAAAAATACATAAAAGATATAAATTTTGTTGATTTAGGAAATCTTAAAGATGAGGTGAAAATCATATTACATAATCACTAGAGGCTTTATATGACTAAAAGGGTTAAGGTTATCATTAACAACCAAACCATTATGACCTTTATAGAAACTAGTCCAATATAAGATAAGCTTAAAGACTAAGGTTGAATGTCACCACTCATCCACCCATTAAGATGAGGATCATAGAGGACACTAAGATTTTATGGAAGGAAATTGTTATGTTGTTAAGCTACAAACCCATGGATATCAATTTCATACCTAGTCTTTATATGGTACTTGAATTTTGATGGTTTAAGAGCTTCAGGTCCATATTATAGGTTGTTTTAGCATTAATAATAGAGTCACAACTCAATAAACTTAAGACTCAATTAAAGAGAATGACAATCCAAGACCGACAAATTAATTGTGGTTTGGTTTTTATTAATCAACTAAAAAGGATGTTGGCAAGATTAGTGTTGCAAATTTGAAAGCTAGATATAGAGGAATTAATTTAGAAAATATATCTTGTATGATACAAGTGCTGATATAAGAGTTTAATAAGTGTTTAAAGAAATTAAGAGGTTACCTTCTTAGAGGATTCATGACCATTTTATTGTTTCAAATAAAGGAACCCGCCTATTAATGTCAGACTCTAAAATTACCCTCATGATCATAAAGTTAAAACTGAGAAGATTGTACAAGAGTTAGTTAAGATAGGCATTCCTAGGCTTACCATAGTTTTTTTTCATCACTAACTTTATTGGTAAAACAATTTGACAATTCATGTAGAATGTGAATAGTACTATAAGGCTTTTAATAAGGTAATTGTCAATGAAAAGTTTTCCATACTAGCGATAAGGAACTACTAGATAAATTGTATAGATATTATTTTTTCTCTAAATTGGACTTACTCTCGATAAACCTTTAAATCATGAAAAAAATAATGATGTTCCTAAATCAACTTTTAGAACTCATAAAAATCATTACAAAATAGAAACTTTTTAATTTAGAGTATAAAATAAAAATAAAAATAATTTTTTTTTAATTTTTTTTCATTTTTTTTCTAAAATGTTTCTAAAATGAAGTGTCAAACACTCACTAATTTTGGATGGGAGGGAAGAGAGTGGCTTATTTGATTGGAAAGAGAGGAATATAAGGTGAAGGTGGCAGGTCCTACAGCATTATGGGATATGGAGTATGGACACTCTTGAAATCAGGATCACCAAGGCATCTCATATGCTGGATAAAATATAGCAATAAAGAAGTTTCCCGTTGAATATTAAAAAGAAATCTTGGCCAAAATTATTAAATATTGTCCATATGCTTAACTTTAATTAATGTATAATGATGTCCTAAGTTGGAACCGCCATGCTTCGTGACATGTGAACATCTCCTGCTTTTACGGTTGGTGGGCTATTCTGAATTTGAAAATAAATTCCTCCCTCGAAAATCATTTATGTTATTTGTAAATCTCTATTAAAGAATCTATTTTTTAATTCAGTATAATGAAGATTAATTAGGGTACATTAAGAACATATTGTAAGAGCTAGGCGAGTCCAAACATTAAAAACATAATATATATATATATATATATATATATATATATATATATATTTTGGCCTAAACAATTCGAAACTTCTAACAAAAACCGGCTAGCCTCCAACATTGACTTGGGTTAAATATCCCAATCCTTTGCAAGAGCTCTTGAATCCAAGCAAAACTAATATAGAGCTTTTTAAATAGTTGCACATTTCTTTTAACAATTTATATATTATTGACTTGATACGAGATAATCTTGTCTCTTTGTTAGCTCATAAAAATTATTTAAATTTTGATTGTTCGGGTTTTTTTTTTAAAAAATATGCATGTTCTGATTTGAATTTGAGATCTTAATGACAAACTTAAATCTCTTACCACCAAATCCTTTTAGGGACAATTCATATGTTATATTTTGGAGATGTGACTTATGTTTTGTTTGTGTTAATTTTCAATTGTGGTGGCATGATAATAACACTTGGAACATGTTTTGGTTCCTATAATCTTAGTGCAATGAAAATTCTCGTATTTGAAATTAAAAAAAAATGAATTAAAGTGGATCAAGATTGGTTAAACTTGCTCGAAATTTCAGTTTCTTTCGAATCATTTTCGTTTTGCATTTGTTAATAAAGTGTATTAATTGTATTTTAAAATAAACATGACATGTTAGACTCTCTCATATTATTTTTTATTGTTATGTATTGATGGTTTAAATATTATTTCTCTCTCTCTCTGTATCATGATTACATAAAAAATACTAATAATTTTTAACGTTCAGAATTTAAAACTTTAGGTTAAGTTGTGATAAATAAATAAAACTCTCACGAACCCCTCAGCCTTTACTATAAATAATTTCGTGTCTCAACTGAAGAAATGAATTTAAGTTTCAATCCATGAAAGCTGTAGGTCTAGGGCTTGTCGAAAACTTGAAACAAGCCATTGACGACATTGCGCATGAGCTTCATCATTGTAACATTACACAGTACGTAAAAGTAGTAATTAAACAACGAAATTATTGGATCATATCATGACAGGGAGGACTTTCGAGCAAGCAGTCTTCCCCTGGCCCCACAGAACTCAAAAGAATTTTTTTTTTGGATCATAGGAATTTTAAGTATTTTTAATGGGTATAGATTAAACGAATAAAAAAATAATTGTATAAGATTTATATAAAATAAATGTCTGGAGATTTACAAAATATATCTCAGATTGTTTACCGCCACATCACACTTCTTGGATAAAAAGATGCTAAATAGAACTTTCATGTTAAACTAATATAGATGTATCTTGAATTCCATGATTTTATTACTATATTTAAAAAAATATATATATCCCCTATGATCCACCAATTAATTTACTTTCAAGGAACCTAAATTTTATCAATTATTCGAATTTAAATGCACAATTAAGAAATAAATGTTTTCAAAATATATTATCTGAGTTTTCTCATAAACGAACAGCTTTTCAGCTTAAATTACTGTGGAAGTTAGTTGTATAAAAGTGTTCTTACATGTACGGTTTTTTCATTATTTATTATGACTATATGACTAGAAAGAAAAATGCATGACTTTCTCATATGGAGGCTGCCCGTATATAGATAGATCCGATGCCAGTTTGGAAATATAGTTGAAAGCGTATTTAAAAAAAAAAAAACTTTTTTATATTGTAGATCATTTTAATATAGTAATATCAAAAATAATTTTTATTTAATATATTTTAAAACAAAATAATTTTTAAAAAATAATTATTGTTGTACTGCAAGCATATTATTTTAATATATTTAAAACAAAATAAATTTCAAGTTATTAAATTATCAATCTCTCTCTCTCTTATTGCTTCAAACCAATTTATTTCGTACAAATAAAAAAAAATAAAACGGCAATCAAAACAGACAGTACTGACAATCTTGCTCCAAACTGATAGAGAATTTATCACTAATATTTGCGGGCAACAAATATGCTATACATAATTAGCTTTTGGACGTGGACACGGCCTTAATTCACTGACTAATATTTGAGGTTCTCTCATAAGATAACTAGACGAAGGAATTTGATAATTAATGTTTTTCAAACTAATTTTTATATGAAAATACATTAAAATAATATATGAATGTTTTTAATTTTTTTATAAAAAAATATTTTTGATATCAATAAATAAAAAATATTTTAAAATATGTTATAAATACAAATCAAATTATATTTATATGTATTGAATGTCCATTACTCTTGAGTTTAGTCTCTTGGATTTCCATAACCCTTGAGTTCATTCTTTCTCCTATAAATAGACCACTTGTGTCTTGTATTCTACACACCTTTGGAATAATAGAAGAATTTATATTGAGCAAGGTATTTCTCTCTTGTCTCTTTTCATTATGTTTTGATGTTTATGGTCTTCTATGCTAATTACTTATTCTTTTTATAACACGTTATCAATACGATGCTCTAACCAGCTTATATCAATTTTAATATATTCACTTTTCATTATTGTAATTTATTTTTGGCAAATTTTCTTTCACTATTATTCATAGAAAGATTTATAGTTCCTAAAGAACGAGTATTATAAGTTTCTAAAGAACTAAATAAATTAAAAATAATTCCTGAAGAACTAATATTACAAGTTCTTGAAGAATTAAATAAATTAAAAACAGTTCTTGAAGAAAGAGTATTACAAGTTCCTGAAGAATTAAATAAATTAAAAACAGTTCCTGAAGAACGAGTTCACAAGTTCATGAAGAACTAGTATCACAAGTTCTTGAAGAATTAATAAATTATATACAGTTCTTGAAGAACTAGTATCACAAGTTCCTGAAGAATTGCATAAATTAAAAATAGTTCTTGAAGAACTAGTAACACAAATTTTTTGAAGAATTAAATATAGTTCCTGACGAATTAGTATTTTAAAGCTAAATAAATAATAGTCTTAAGGGTTTGATGTTCCTGAAGAATTAAACAAATTAAAAACAATTCTTGAAGAACTAATATTTATCCTGAAAGATTAAATAAATTAAATGTAGTTCCTGAAGAACTATTATTTCTAAAGCTGAATAAGCTATAATCTTGAAGGACATAGCTTGAATTTATCGTTTAGGATATTTTTAGAAATAATTATTTGTCATGAAATATTGATATTGATATTCATCTGGAAGTTATGGAT